>CM049819.1:46347216-46528379 GCA_027422435.1 Schizopygopsis pylzovi | reverse complement strand
TTTATTATGAAACAAAATTAATAACTTTACTGTAACAAACTGTACTTTCACCAAAATCACTTCACACATCAGTGCTCTCCTGCTGGTTAACTACAACACATTTTAAAAAAATTATTTGGCATATTTTTTATGAATTTAAGAAACAAAAATTAATAACTTACTGTAACAACTGTACTTTCACCAAAATCACTTCACACATCACTGACTTATGCTGGTTATACAAAACATTCATTTTGAAAATAATTGCTTTGGCATATTTTTTATGATTATTTATTATGAAACAAAGTTAATAACTGTACTGTAACACATTGACTTTCACAAAAATCACTTCACACATCACTGATCTTATGCTGTATACTACAACATTCATTTTGAAAATAATTGCTTTGTTATTTTTTATGATTATTTATTATGAAAAAAGTTAATAACTTACTGTAACCACTGTACTTTCACCAAAATCACTTCACACATCACTGATCTTATGCTGGTTATACTACAACACTTATTTTAAAATATATTATTTGGCATATTTTTTATGTTATTTATTATGAAACAAAATTAAAATTTACTTACCACACTGTACCACCAAAATCACTTCACACATAACACTTTGTTGGTTAACTACAAAATTTTAAAAAATTCTTTCAATTTTTTATTTAAAATTTATTAAAACAAAGTTAATTAACTTACGTAACCATTACTTTCCCAAAATACTTCACCATCATATCTTTCTGGTTATACTACAACATTCTTTTGAAAATAATTGCTTTGGAATATTTTTATGATTATTTATTATGAAACAAAGTTAATAACTTTACTGTAACACACTGTACTTTCACCAAAATCACTTCACACATCACTGATCTTATGTTGGTTATACTACAACATTCATTTTGAAAATAATTGCTTTGGCATATTTTTTTATGATTATTTATTATGAAACAAAGTTAATAACTTACTGTAACCCCTGACCACCAAAATCACTTCACCATCACTACTTATCGGTTAACACAACATTCTTTTAAAATAATTGCTTTCAATTTTTTAGTATTTAATAAACAAAAATAACTTTACTGAACACACTGTCTTTCACCAAAATCACTTCACAACACTGACATCAACACAACACATTTTAAAATAATTGCTTTATATTTTTTAATTATTTATTATGAAACAAATTAATAATGTACTGAACCCACTGTACTTTCACCAAAACACTTCACACATCACTGATCTTATGTGGTTATACTACAACATTCATTTTGAAAATAATTGCTTTGGCATATTTTTTATGATTATTTATTATGAAACAAAGTTAATAACTTACTGTAACACACTGTACTTTCACCAAAATCACTTCACACATCACTGATCTTTGTTGGTTATACTACAACATTATTTTGAAAATATATTATTTGGCATATTTTTTATGATTATTTATTATGAAACAAAATTAATAACTTTACTGTAACACACTGTACTTTCACCAAAATACTTCACACATCACTGATCTTATGTTGGTTATACTACAACATTCATTTTGAAAATAATTGCTTTGGCATATTTTTTATGATTATTTATTATGAAACAAAGTTAATAACTGTACTGTAACACACTGACTTTCACCAAAATCACTTCACACATCACTGATCTTATGTTGGTTATACTACAACATTCATTTTGAAAATAATTGCTTTGGCATATTTTTTATGTTATTTATTATGAAACAAAGTTAATAACTTACTGTAACACACTGTACTTTCACCAAAATCACTTCACACATCACTGATCTTATGCTGGTTATACTACAACATTCATTTTGAAAATAATTGCTTTGGCATATTTTTTATGATTATTTATTATGAAACAAAGTTAATAACTTACTGTAACACACTGTACTTTCACCAAAATCACTTCACACATCACTGATTAATGCTGGTTATACTACAACATTCATTTTGAAAATAATTGCTTTGGCATATTTTTTATGATTATTTATTATGAAAAAAGTTAATAACTTTACTGTAACCACTGTACTTTCACCAAAATCACTTCACACATCACTGATCTTATGTTGGTTATACTACAACATTATTTTGAAAATAATTGCTTTGGCATATTTTTTATGATTATTTATTATGAAACAAAGTTAATAACTTACTGTAACACACTGTACTTTCACCAAAATCACTTCACACATCACTGATCTTATGTTGGTTATACTACAACATTCATTTTGAAAATAATTATTGCTTTGGCATATTTTTTATGATTATTTATTATGAAAAAAGTTAATAACTTTACTGTAACTCACTGTACTTTCACCAAAATCACTTCACACATCACTGATCTTATGTTGGTTATACTACAACATTATTTTGAAAATAATTGCTTTGGCATATTTTTTATGATTATTTATTATGAAACAAAGTTAATAACTTTACTGTAACACACTGTACTTTCACCAAAATCACTTCACACATCACTGATCTTATGTTGGTTATACTACAACATTATTTTGAAAATATATTATTTGGCATATTTTTTATGATTATTTATTATGAAACAAAATTAATAACTTACTGTAACACACTGTACTTTCACCAAAATCACTTCACACATCACTGATCTTATGTTGGTTATACTACAACATTCATTTTGAAAATAATTGCTTTGGCATATTTTTTATGATTATTTATTATGAAACAAAGTTAATAACTTTACTGTAACACACTGTACTTTCACCAAAATCACTTCACACATCACTGATCTTATGTTGGTTATACTACAACATTCATTTTGAAAATAATTGCTTTGGCATATTTTTTATGATTATTTATTATGAAACAAAATTAATAACTTTACTGTAACACACTGTACTTTCACCAAAATCACTTCACACATCACTGATCTTATGCTGGTCATACTACAACATTCATTTAGAAAATAATTGCTTTGGCATATTTTTTATGATTATTTATTATGAAACAAAATTAATAACTTTACTGTAACAAACTGTACTTTCACCAAAATCACTTCACACATCACTGAGCTTATGCTGGTTATACTACAACATTTATGTTGAAAATAATTGCTTTGGCATATTTTTTATGATTATTTATTATGAAACAAAATTAATAACTGTACTGTAACACACTGTACTTTCACCAAAATCACTTCACACATGACTGATCTAATGCTGGTTATACTACAACATTCATTTTGAAAATAATTGCTTTGGCATATTTTTTATGATTATTTATTATGAAGAAAGTTAATAACTTTACTGTAACTCACTGTACTTTCACCAAAATCACTTCACACATCACTGATCTTATGTTGGTTATACTACAACATTCATTTTGAAAATAATTGCTTTGGCATATTTTTTATGATTATTTATTATGAAACAAAATTAATAACTTTACTGTAACAAACTGTACTTTCACCAAAATCACTTCACACATCACTGAGCTTATGCTGGTTATACTACAACATTTATGTTGAAAATAATTGCTTTGGCATATTTTTTATGATTATTTATTATGAAACAAAATTAATAACTGTACTGTAACACACTGTACATTCACCAAAATCACTTCACACATGACTGATCTAATGCTGGTTATACTACAACACTTATTTTGAAAATATATTATTTGGCATATTTTTTATGATTATTTATTATGAAACAAAATTAATAACTTTACTGTAACACACTGTACTTTCACCAAAATCACTTCACACATCACTGATCTTATGTTGGTTATACTACAATATTCATTTTGAAAATAATTGCTTTGGCACATTTTTATGAATTTTTATTATGAAAAATTGTTAATAACTTTATTGTAACACACTGTACTATCACCAAATTCAGCTCACACATCGCTGCTCTCTTGCTGGTTGTACTTCAAAATTTATTTAGAAAATAATAGTTTTTTGCATATTTTCTATAATTGTTCATTAAAAAAAATTGGTAATAACTTCGTAACAACATAACTTCATGATGTAATAAAATTACTTAATTTATTATCTTTGGTTCCACACTGTAGAAACAGGTTATTTAAACTCAGATACCTAATGCAGGATGTACATCACTGAATTGAGTCAACTCAACTAAATTAAACATTGATATAACTACTTTGAATTAATTTACTTTTCAGTCAAATGTAGGATGTAATAGCACATAATGCTAATGTTCATTGCCATGGTCACTGATTTGATGCCATTTCATTTAGCTTTGGTGCCAGTAATCACCTAGTTTGCACTGTGTATTTCAGTTCCTCTGTTTCAGTTCATGAGTTGGTCTCATCTATTACGTCTGTGCTCTACAATGCTACCGTGTTTGGATTGCCTGTGTGTTAAAAACCTTTGAAACATGCATCTTTATATACAGCACATTGTGACAGTAACAACCATAGCTTTTGCACAACTGTTATTTTTTTCTTCTATGATTTCTACATTTCTCTCCCTTTGCAGTCCTGAGTAGAGCATGATTGGAAGTGTAAATCATTGTATCTACTTCTATAATAAAACTTTAATACACAAAAAAACCTCCAACAACAACAAAACACATGTTGTAACGGACTCACCAGCCATGCCATCCACCTACACCTGATCTCAATTACATATTACTTATTACCCACACATGATTCCACTTTCCATACACCTTAAAGGTCTACTGACCCCTTTCCTTCATTGACTGGTCTTGAGGTTACAAGCTCTTCATTGATCCTGTCACTTACCTGCTGGATTCCTGACACACAGTGGACGTCCTCCTCCTGTTTTCACTACAAAGAGGGGAAAGATAAGAACTATGAAATCTTCAGTTTATTGAGCTTCATCAAACTCTTTAGTTGTTGCACGTACCTTTTGATATTGTCTTCAGTTTGGTTAATAAAGAAGCTCTTACCTTATTCCTCTTCGTGTGCCTCTTCATCCAGTGCGTGACACATGAAATATAAACTCAAATTAATTAAGTAAACCTATTTATCATGATTAACTGTTGTGACAACATCATAAAATAATTGTATTGTATGACCTTATTTTATTTATTGACATGGAACTGTATAAGTACCACAATAACAGCACAGACATCCATTTGCACACAACTCTATATCTATAGCCTATATATATATATACATACAGTATGTATATGTATATATGTTATCCTGTCTATGTCTGCACTATTGTATTAAGTTTTATTTATTGCTTATATTTTGTACTGTTGTGTGAAATTACATTTTGCATTGCCTATAGGTATGTCTCTACTTTTTCAACACCTGTCACCAAGATAAATGTATTGTGTGTGCAATGTAAACATTCTTGGCAATAAAGCTCTTTTTGATTTTGCACAAGACGCAAAATTAATTACATTTTAAAGAATTTTTTTGCGTCCATGGTTGCTTTTTTTAAGACACTGTGTTCATTTTTCCCAAATATCTGTATTCATGTTTTTGTCTGTCAAGATGATATACAGACAACTGAAGTTTTTTTTTTATTAAAATAATTGTCATTTATTATTTATTCATTCATTTTATTCTTCAATGTATTTTTTTTATTTGTTTATTGTTATTTTAATTGTATGCACTCAAATAATTTCAGGAGAAATATGTATTATTGTTTGGAGAGAAAGATGCAGTCACTGCCACGCTTTTCCAGAAAACATAACTGGGATGCTCTTACATAATGAAATAAGCCTATCTTCATTTTTTATTAATGTAATGTCAATTCTGAGCAAACTCATTTTTGTTTATTAAATGTAAATATATGAAGACAAAAATTTATTTTGATGTATTTAATATAGACTTTTTCTGTGACTATAGTAGTAGCCAATCAGGAGCAACTTTCAATTAATCTCTAACTGCATCATTGCATGTAGAGACGAATGTTGCTTCTGATTGGCTGGTGAACTGTGGTAGAAATGCAGTCCTGTTTTAATCTGTTACAACTATGATCAGGAAAGCATGGTTCCCTATCTGTCGGTCACTACGAGTTATGTCGTGACGACATAGGGGATTTACCTGGAAGCCCCGAACATCTCTGACTAAGAGAAAACGCCAATGAAATTGGCTAGTGGATTTTGCATACCTGAGCCACTCCCCGTGCATACGGGTATAAAAGGGCGACAGGTGCATCCACTCATTAGATTTTTGCTTCGGAGCCGAGTGGATGAGAAGAGTGCTGATCTCCACAAAGCCGTTCATCTTTGTTTTGTTCCCGGTTGGCGTAACGGTGCGATCAGCGGAGTCCCTCTCATCAGCGATTCCCCTGGGCACTTCAACTAAAAGAGCAAATTCTAAAAGAGCAAATCACGGACGATCGCGTCTTTTTCAAGATGCCGTTTCGTCCGTGTCCTTCTGGTTGCGGTCGTTTTCTGTCTGCGGATGACGGACACGATCGTTGTCTTCAGTGTCTGGGCCGCCGACACGCTGAAGCTGCGTTCGTGGATGACTCATGCGTCTGTTGTGGGCGTATGAGCATGATTTCGCTGCGATCTCGCCTTTCCTTTATGAAAGGATTGGCACCCTCTGCCGCCACCCGTGCTGATCTCTCTGGCTCGAGCAGAGGATCGCCGGCTGACGCTCTGGGAGATCTGAGGGTTACTGTAAGAGCCTCTCCGCCGGGCACGCCCCCACGGACCTCTTACTCCTCACGCAGCGAACATCCCGTCCGGTTCCCGGGTGATTTCGCTGGTCTGTCCCACGGGGCGCCCAGCATTTCATTCGGTGCGCCATCTGTAGATAGGATGTCGATCGCAGCATCGGGGGATGGGTTCACGTCCTCTGAGGATGAAGGTGCGGTGGGGCTGCCCCCCTCGGGTGTTGTCGCCACCGCCGCACCGGACCCAGAGCTGACGGCCATGCTTGCCCGGGCAGCCGTGAGCATCGAGCACCGAGCCCTCGCGGCTGGACGATTGGTTTCTCGGAGCGGGGCGCGGCTCACAACCGCGCCCTGCCCCGGTGCCTTTCTTCCCGGAGGTGCATGAGGAGCTGACGAGTTCGTGGATGGCCCCTTTCACGGCCAGAAGCCGCTCGTCCGCCTCCTCCGTCCTCACTACCCTCGATGGCGGAGTGGCCAGGGGGTACGCGGGCATTCCCCAGGTGGAGAGAGCGGTCGCGGTGCACTTGTGCCCACGAAACGCCGCCACTTGGAGGAACCGTCCGCGTCTCCCGTCCAAGGCCTGTAAGCTGACAGCCGCTCTCGCGGCCAAAGCTTACAGTGCTGCGGGCCAGGCAGCCTCCGCCCTGCACGCCATGGCTATCCTGCAGGTTCACCAAGCCAAGGCGCTCAAACAGGTGCACGAGGGTAGTACCGACCCGGGGTTGATGCAGGAGCTGCGCACGGCGACTGACTTCGCTCTACGAGCGACGAAAGTCACGGCGCGGTCCCTCGGGAAGGCGATGTCCACCATGGTGGTCCAGGAGCGCCATCTCTGGCTCAACCTGGCAGAGATGAAGGACGTCGACAAGGCACGCTTTCTCGACGCCCCCATCTCCCAGGGAGGGCTGTTCGGCGACACCGTCGAGGGCTTCGCCCAGCAGTTCTCGGCGGTACAGCAGCAGACCGAGGCGATCCAGCACATCCTGCCCCGGCGTGATGCACCATCCACCGCTGCCCCCGGGGCCAGGCCTCGGTCTGCCCGTCGCCGTGGGCGCCCTCCTGCGTCCTCCAGAGCCGCTCCGCCCCAGGCCGAATCGACACATAGGCCGGTGCGTCGAGCCTCTCGCAGGAGAGCGGCGCCCCCCGCGTCCCAGCCAGGCCCAAGTCGTCCAGGAAATCGACGAAGCGGCCCTGACGCGGGCAACCCGGAGATGTTGGAGTTTGCTCTTTCTCAGGAGACGGCGAGAACAGCGCCGCTCCTTCCCCCGGTGGAGGGCCGGGAGGAGAATCTTCTGTTTCGTTTTGTTTCTGTTCCGCCGCTGGTCCAAGGGCCAGCGGTACCCACCTTCTCAAAGAAAGAGCAAATTCCTTTTCCTCCGGGTTCTCAGGTCCATGGGACGACAGTGTGCGACGCCCTGCCTCCTCACTCTCGCCCACGACCCATTTTGCCAGTAGCCAAGAGAGTACGGTTCGGGGACGACATTCCTCCCCACGCACCTCTGGCCAGTCCCGTTCGGGACCCAGGGAGTTCGGTGAGGATGCCTCAGAACGCTCCGCCTTCTGTGCCATCCACCCCTACTCCCTTTCGCTGCACCTCCACAGGTACGTCGATTGTGCCGTTGGAGCCGCTTGCACAGCGTCTGGAGGCGTGGCTCACGCTGCCCAGCCTGTCTCGCTGGCTCACGCGCACAATTCGACTCGGCTACGCGATTCAGTTCGCCAGGCGACCTCCCAAGTTCAACGGCGTTCTCGAGACGTCGGTGGCAGTCCGGAACGCCCCTGTCTTGCGCGAGGAGATTGCTGTCCTCCTGGCAAAGGATGCAATCGAGCCGGTCCCTCCAGCCGAGATGAGGCAGGGGTTTTACAGCCCTTACTTCATCGTACCCAAGAAAGGTGGTGGCCTTCGGCCAATCCTGGATCTGCGAGTCTTGAACCGGGCTTTGCACAAGCTCCCGTTCAAGATGCTGACGCACAGGCGCATGATCAAATGCATTCAGCCCCAGGATTGGTTTGCAGCGATCGACCTGAAGGACGCTTACTTTCACGTTTCGATCCTTCCGCGACACAGACCGTTTCTACGGTTTGCGTTCGAAGGTCGGGCATGGCAGTACAGGGTCCTCCCCTTCGGGCTCTCCCTGTCTCCCCGTGTGTTCACGAAGGTTGTAGAGGGCGCCCTTACCCCGTTACGGGAAGTGGGCGTCAGGATCCTCAACTACCTCGACGATTGGCTTATTCTAGCCCAATCCAGAGAGCAGTTGGGCGATCACAGGGACTTGGTGCTCCGGCACCTCAGCCAGTTGGGGCTTCGGGTCAACTGGGAAAAGAGCAAGCTCTCCCCTGTGCAGAGAATCTCTTTTCTCGGTGTGGAGTTAGACTCGGTGAGTATGACGGCACGCCTCACGGAGGAACGTGCCCAAGCAGTGCTGAACTGCCTGAGTTCCTTCAGAGGCAGAAATGTGGTACCACTGAAACAGTTTCAGAGGCTCCTGGGGCATATGGCATCCGCAGCTGCAGTCACGCCGCTCGGATTGCTTCATATGAGACCACTTCAGCACTGGCTACACTCCCGGGTCCCGAGGTGGGCATGGCGCCGCGGTACACTGCGAGTAGGTATCTCCCAGCAGTGTCGCCGCTCCCTCAGCCCCTGGACAGACCTTGCCTTTCTACGGGCCGGGGTGCCCCTAGAACAAGTGTCCCGGCATACTGTTGTCACAACGCGCTCTCACGACAGCTCACGTTCCCCGGAGAATGGCGACTCCATCCCGAGACGATCCGGCTGATCTGGAGTCGATTCGGGGAAGCTCAGGTAGACCTGTTTGCCTCCCCCGAGTCCTCCCACTGCCAGCTGTACTTCTCCCTGACCGAGGGCCCCCTCGGCACAGACGCACTGGCACACAGCTGGCCTCGGGCCTTACGCAAGTATGCGTTTCCCCCAGTGAGCCTACTCGCACAGACACTGTGCAAGCTCAGGGAGGACGAGGAGCAGGTCCTGCTGGTTGCGCCCCATTGGCCCACCCGGACCTGGTTTCCCGAACTCATTTCCCTCGCGACAGTACCTCCCTGGCGCATTCCTCTGAGGAAGGACCTCCTTTCTCAGGGGCTCGGCACCATATGGCACCCGCGTCCAGATCTATGGAACCTCCATGTGTGGCTCCTGGACGGGACGCGGCAGACTTGAGTGGTCTACCACCGGCGGTGGTAGAGACCATCATTCAGGCTAGGGCTCCTTCAACAAGGCAAACCTACGCACTGAAATGGAGTCTGTTCGCGACCTGGTGTTCTTCTCGGCGAGAAGACCCCCGAAGATGCACGATTGGAGTAGTGCTTTCTTTCCTGCAAGAAAGGTTGGAGCGTAGGCTGTCACCCTCCACCTTGAAAGTGTATGTAGCCGCTATTGCGGCTCACCACGATGCAGTGGACGGCCGGTCCCTGGGAAAGCATGATCTCATCGTGAGGTTCCTGAAGGGGGCCAGGAGGATGAATCCCTCCAGGCCTCCCCTTGTGCCCTCTTGGGACCTCTCTATCGTCCTGGCTGGACTTCAGAGGGGCCCCTTTGAGCCGCTGGACTCAGTCGAGCTGAAGTTCCTGTCTCTTAAGACAGCGCTCCTGACCGCGCTCACTTCCATCAAACGGGTCGGGGACCTCCAGGCGTTTTCGGTAAGCGAAGAGTGCCTTGTGTTCGGGCCGGTCTACTCTCACGTTGTCTTGAGACCCCGGCCTGGATACGTGCCCAAGGTTCCCACCACGCCCTTCTGCGATCAGGTGGTGAACCTGCAAGCACTGCCCTCGGAGGAGGCAGATCCAGCCTTAGCGTTGCTGTGTCCCGTAAGAGCATTGCGCATATACGTGACCCACCCGTCAGAAGCTCCGAGCAGCTCTTTGTCTGCCACGGAGGGCAGCAGAAAGGGAAGGCTGTCTCCAAACAGAGGTTGGCCCACTGGATAGTGGAGGCCGTCGCCTTGGCGTACCAGTCGCAAGGCGAGCCATGCCCCCTGGGGGTGAGGGCTCACTCCACCAGGAGTGTTGCCTCCTCCCATGCGTTGGCGCACGGTGCCTCTTTGGCAGACATCTGCAGAGCTGCGGGCTGGGCGACACCGAACATCTTCGCAAGATTCTACAATCTTCGCGTTGAGCCAGTTTCTTCCCGTGTATTGGGTAAGTAATGGGCGAGAAGAACTGGCCGGTGTCACGCTTGCTGCGCCATTCCCCCTCACCCGGGGATACGAGCGCCTTTTTCTCCCCCAGTTCAGTTCCCCGGACGGTGAACCCTGGTGGAATCCTCCAAGCACCCCCGGCAGTCAGACTGGGCGGAGCAGTCTGACGCCAGGCCCAGTACTGGTGTTAGCTCGCCCGGGTCTCCGGTCAGCCCCTGTACTGGGCTAGGTGTCCGTATGGCCTGATTCCCCTTCGGGTAATCCCATATGTGTATTCTTCCACGGTAAGGTTTCCCTCATGGTAAACCCGTGTCTTCCCTGTGACAGAGCTTCTGTCAGGTTCTGCTGGCAGCCCTCCTCCCTACTCCTAGGTAGGATCTGCCCCAGAGTCCAGTCGTATGTAGTACTGCCCCAAGCCTGGGCCAGTCCATATCAGTGTCTCCACATGTTACCTCCCTTCGGGCAGGATGTGGCCTCCGTAGCGCCCTTCTATGGAAGGCTCGCTTCCCTGCCGTTACGACAAGCTGTAACAACAAATAGGAAAGACCTGAAGCTGTCTTTCACTGAAGGTCGAAATCCCTTCCGATTCCGTGGGGAAAGGAACAGCGGCTTGGCTATCTCCAGCAGCGATGTACTCAGTGGTCCCGGTGGGCACCAAGGTTAGCGAATTTGCAACATCTGCATGCCACAAGGTTGTGACGGGGTTCAGCTTGTGGCGCTTTCCATAGGACCCCTATGTCGTCACGACATAACTCGTAGTGACCGACAGATAAGGAACGTCTAGGTTACGTACGTAACCCCCGTTCCCTGATGGAGGGAACGGAGACGTTATGTCCCCATGCCACAATCTTGAACCATCGCTGGTTGCCAGGGACTCGTCTCGGCTCCTCAGCGTAAAACCTAATGAGTGGATGCACCTGTCGCCCTTTTATACCCATATGCACGGGGAGTGGCTCAGGTATGCAAAATCCACTAGCCAATTTCATTGGCGTTTTCTCTTAGTCAGAGATGTTCGGGGCTTCCAGGTAAATCCCCTATGTCGTCACGACATAACGTCTCCGTTCCCTCCATCAGGGAACGGGGGTTACGTACGTAACCTAGACGTTTATGCATTTATTCTTGGACTTTTTTTCTTCAGTGAAGTTTCATGGATATATGTAAGTAAACTTGTATTTGCTTATTGTATTATAATTGTGTATTTTAAATAGCAATTGTTTTCAAGATAAGTGTTGTAGTATAACCAAGCAGGAGGTAAGTGATGTGTGAAGTGCATTTGGTGAAAGTACAGTGTGTTACAGTAAAGTTATTAATTTTGTTTCATAATAAATAATCATAAAAAATATGCCAAAGCAATTATTTTCAAAATGAATGTTGTAGTATAACCAGCATTAGATCAGTGATGTGTGAAAGGATTTTGGTGAAAGTACAGTGTGTTACAGTAAAGTTATTAATTTTGTTTCATAATAAATAATCATAAAAAATATGCCAAAGCAATTATTTTCAAAATGAATGTTGTAGTATAACCAGCATAAGCTCAGTGATGTGTGAAGTGATTTTGGTGAAAGTGCAGTGTGTTACAGTAAAGTTATTAATTTTGTTTCATAATAATAATCATAAAAAATATTCCAAAGCAATTATTTTCAAAATGAATGTTGTAGTATAACCAGCATAAGATCAGTGATGTGTGAAGTGATATTGGTGAAAGTACAGTTTGTTACAATAAAGTTATTAATTTTGTTTCATAATAAATAATCTTAAAAATATGCCAAAGCAATTATTTTCAAAATGAATGTTGTAGTATAACCAGCATAAGATCAGTGATGTGTGAAGTGATTTTGGTGAAAGTACAGTGTGTTACAGTAAAGTTATTAATTTTGTTTCATAATAAATAATCATAAAAAATATGCCAAAGCAATTATTTTCAAAATGAATGTTGTAGTATAACCAGCATAAGATCAGTGATGTGTGAAGTGATTTTGGTGAAAGTACAGTGTGTTACAGTAAAGTTATTAATTTGGTTTCATAATAAAGTCATAAAAAATATGCCAAAGAAATTATTTTCAAAATGAATGTTGTAGTATAACCAGCATAAGATCAGTGATGTGTGAAGTGATTTTGGTGAAAGTACAGTTGTTACAGTAAAGTTATTAATTTTGTTTCATAATAAATAATCATAAAAATATGCCAAAGCAATTATTTTCAAAATGAATGTTGTAGTATAACCAGCATAAGATCAGTGATGTGTGAAGTGATTTTGGTGAAAGTACAGTGTGTTACAGTAAAGTTATTAATTTTTTTCATAATAAATAATCATAAAAAATATGCCAAAGAAATTATTTTCAAAATGAATGTTGTAGTATAACCAGCATAAGATCAGTGATGTGTGAAGTGAATTTGGTGAAAGTACAGTGAGTTACAGTAAAGTTATTAACTTTGTTTCATAATAAATAATCATAAAAATATGCCAAAGCAATTATTTTCAAAATGAATGTTGTAGTATAACCAGCAGGAGAGCAGTGATGTGTGAAGTGATTTTGGTGAAAGTACAGTGTGTTACAGTAAAGTTATTAATTTTGTTTCATAATAAATAATCATAAAAAATATGCCAAATAATTTATTTTCAAAATAAGTGTTGTAGTATAACCAACATAAGATCAGTGATGTGTGAAGTGATTTTGGTGAAAGTACAGTGTGTTACAGTAAAGTTATTAATTTTGTTTCATAATAAATAATCATAAAAAATATGCCAAATAATATATTTTCAAAATAAGTGTTGTAGTATAACCAGCATAAGATCAGTGATGTGTGAAGTGATTTTGGTGAAAGTACAGTGAGTTACAGTAAAGTTATTAACTTTTTTCATAATAAATAATCATAAAAAATATGCCAAAGCAATTATTTTCAAAATGAATGTTGTAGTATAACCAGCATAAGATCAGTGATGTGTGAAGTGATTTTGGTGAAAGTACAGTGAGTTACAGTAAAGTTATTAACTTTGTTTCATAATAAATAATCATAAAAAATATGCCAAAGCAATTATTTTCAAAATGAATGTTGTAGTATAACCAACATAAGATCAGTGATGTGTGAAGTGATTTTGGTGAAAGTACAGTGTGTTACAGTAAAGTTATTAATTTTGTTTCATAATAAATAATCATAAAAAATATGCCAAATAATATATTTTCAAAATAAGTGTTGTAGTATAACCAGCATAAGATCAGTGATGTGTGAAGTGATTTTGGTGAAAGTACAGTGAGTTACAGTAAAGTTATTAACTTTTTTCATAATAAATAATCATAAAAAATATGCCAAAGCAATTATTTTCAAAATGAATGTTGTAGTATAACCAGCATAAGATCAGTGATGTGTGAAGTGATTTTGGTGAAAGTACAGTGTGTTACAGTAAAGTTATTAATTTGTTTCATAATAAATAATCATAAGAAATATGCCAAATAATATATTTTCAAAATAAGTGTTGTAGTATAACCAGCATAAGATCAGTGATGTGTGAAGTGATTTTGGTGAAAGTACAGTGTGTTACAGTAAAGTTATTAACTTTTTTCATAATACATAATCATAAAAAATATGCCAAAGCAATTATTTTCAAAATGAATTTTGTAGTATAACCAGCATTAGATCAGTGATGTGTGAAGTGATTTTGGTGAAAGTACAGTGTGTTACAGTAAAGTTATTAATTTTGTTTCATAATAAATAATCATAAAAAATATGCCAAATAATTATTTTCAAAATAAGTGTTTTAGTATAACCAGCATAAGATCAGTGATGTGTGAAGTGATTTTGGTGAAAGTACAGTGGTTACAGTAAAGTTATTAATTTTGTTTCATAATAAATAATCATAAAAAATATGCCAAATAATATATTTTCAAAATAATGTTGTAGTATAACCAGCATAAGATCAGTGATGTGTGAAGTGATTTGGTGAAAGTACAGTGGTTACAGTAAAGTTATTAACTTTTTTCATAATAAATAATCATAAAAAATATGCCAAAGCAATTATTTTCAAAATGAATGTTGTAGTATAACCAGCATAAGATCAGTGATGTGTGAAGTGATTTTGGTGAAAGACAGTGAGTTACAGTAAAGTTATTAACTTTGTTTCATAATAAATAATCATAAAAAATATCCAAAGCAATTATTTTCAAAATGAATGTTGTAGTATAACCAACATAAGATCAGTGATGTGTGAAGTGATTTTGGTGAAAGTACAGTGTGTTACAGTAAAGTTATTAATTTTGTTTCATAATAAATAATCATAAAAAATATGCCAAATAATATATTTTCAAAATAAGTGTTGTAGTATAACCAACATAAGATCAGTGATGTGTGAAGTGATTTTGGTGAAAGTACAGTGTGTTACAGTAAAGTTATTAATTTTGTTTCATAATAAATAATCATAAAAAATATGCCAAATAATATATTTTCAAAATAAGTGTTGTAGTATAACCAGCATAAGATCAGTGATGTGTGAAGTGACTTTGGTGAAAGTACAGTGAGTTACAGTAAAGTTATTAACTTTTTTCATAATAAATAATCATAAAAAATATGCCAAAGCAATTATTTTCAAAATGAATGTTGTAGTATAACCAGCATAAGATCAGTGATGTGTGAAGTGATTTTGGTGAAAGCACAGTGAGTTACAGTAAAGTTATTAACTTTGTTTCATAATAAATAATCATAAAAAATATTCCAAAGCAATTATTTTCAAAATGAATGTTGTAGTATAACCAACATAAGATCAGTGATGTGTGAAGTGATTTTGGTGAAAGTACAGTGTGTTACAGTAAAGTTATTAATTTTGTTTCATAATAAATAATCATAAAAAATATGCCAAATAATATATTTTCAAAATAAGTGTTGTAGTATAACCAACATAAGATCAGTGATGTGTGAAGTGATTTTGGTGAAAGTACAGTGAGTTACAGTAAAGTTATTAACTTTGTTTCATAATAAATAATCATAAAAAATATGCCAAAGCAATTATTTTCAAAATGAATGTTGTAGTATAACCAACATAAGATCAGTGATGTGTGAAGTGATTTTGGTGAAAGTACAGTGTGTTACAGTAAAGTTATTAATTTTGTTTCATAATAAATAATCATAAAAAATATGCCAAATAATATATTTTCAAAATAAGTGTTGTAGTATAACCAACATAAGATCAGTGATGTGTGAAGTGATTTTGGTGAAAGTACAGTGTGTTACAGTAAAGTTATTAACTTTTTTCATAATAAATAATCATAAAAAAATATGCCAAAGTAATTATTTTCAAAATGAATGTTGTAGTATAACCAACATAAGATCGGTGATGTGTGAAGTGATTTTGGTGAAAGTACAGTGTGTTACAGTGCAGTTATTAACTTTGTTTCATAATAAATAATCATAAAAAATATGCCAAATCAATTATTTTCAAAATGAATGTTGTAGTATAACCAGCATAAGATCAGTGATGTGTGAAGTGATTTTGGTGAAAGTACAGTGAGTTACAGTAAAGTTATTAACTTTGTTTCATAATAAATAATCATACAAAATATGCCAAAGCAATTATTTTCAAAATGAATGTTGTAGTATAACCAACATAAGATCAGTGATGTGTGAAGTGATTTTGGTGAAAGTACAGTGTGTTACAGTAAAGTTATTAATTTTGTTTCATAATAAATAATCATAACAAATATGCCAAATAATATATTTTCAAAATAAGTGTTGTAGTATAACCAGCATAAGATCAGTGATGTGTGAAGTGATTTTGGTGAAAGTACAGTGAGTTACAGTAAAGTTATTAACTTTTTTCATAATAAATAATCATAAAAAATATGCCAAAGCAATTATTTTCAAAATGAATATTGTAGTATAACCAGCATAAGATCAGTGATGTGTGAAGTGATTTTGGTGAAAGTGCAGTGTGTTACAGTACAGTTATTAACTTTGTTTCATAATAAATAATCATAAAATATATGCCAAAGCAATTATTTTCAAAATGAATGTTGTAGTATAACCAGCATAAGATCAGTGATGTGTGAAGTGATTTTGGTGAAAGTACAGTGTGTTACAGTAACGTTATTAATTTTGTTTCATAATAAATAATCATAAAAAATATGCCAAATAATTTATTTTCAAAATAAGTGTTGTAGTATAACCAACATAAGATCAGTGATGTGTGAAGTGATTTTGGTGAAAGTACAGTGTGTTACAGTAAAGTTATTAACTATTTTTCATAATAAAAAATAATAAAAAATGTGTAAAAGCAATATAAAAAAAATAACTGTTGTAGTATAACCAACAGGAGAGCAGTGACGCGTGTACTAAATTTGGTGACACTACAATATGTTACTGTGAAGGTATTGAGTATTTTATTAGTGACGTTTTTCGCGTTTCGCACTTTGCAGACGGTCCCTTAGGACTTGTCTCTCAGACGCCAGCGCATTTAGATCAATGTATTTTGCACGGAGCGGAGGAAAGCTTGTTTTGAGGAAAACACACTTGTAGCTTGTTTACTACATCACTACGAATAAAAAGAGGTGTCATTTGTGTCGTAAAAACGTTTTGCTCGCGAGTTATTGATCCGGAAAAGTCGAATCTGTGAATATCTTGCCAACTTTACCGAACTTTAAATCTAAAGTATAATTTCGACAATGAGTAGGTACTGACACGTGTTGTCTAACCCCGATAGAGTTCAGAATGTCTAAGAATGCTGATCCTAATGCATCTTTTTCATTATCAATGTGGATATTAAAATCACCAAGTATTAAGACCATCTCTTTTCAACAGTTCAGGTCTGCCCCAAAAACTAGTCCAGTTGTCTATAAAACCTATGTTATTCTGCAGGCACCACTTAGACATCCAGCCATTGAGTGACAACATTCTGCTATGAATCTCATCGCCTCGGTAAGCAGGGAGCGGGCCAGAGCATATTACAGTGTCTGACATCGTATTTGAAAGTTCACACACCTCTTTAACATTATTTTTAGAGATCTCCGACTGGCGAAGTCGAACATCATTAGTGCCGACGTGAATAACAATCTTACTGAATTTACATTTAGCATTAGCCAGCACTTTTAAATTTGCCAAGATGTCAGGCGCTCTGGCTCCCGGTAAACAATGGACTATGGTGGCTGGTGTCTCTATTTTCACATTCCGTACAATAGAGTCGCCAATAACTAGAGCACTTTCATCTGGTTTCTCAGTGGGTGCATCACTGAGTGGGGAGAACCTGTTTAATGTTTTAATCGGAACGGAAGAGCGGTTTTCGACCCACGGCTGGTACATGTAGAAAGTATCAGCGTTTACGTGTAGGCTACTCGATATTGGTCTGTCTTACTCGAATCCAACATGAAGGATCAGTGAATGAAACTGTAGTGTATTGGCTAAAGATATTGGAATAGTGAGGTCCCTTTAAGAGGACAAAAGACTGGGAGGGGCGTTACTAGTTTCCAGTGGGTTCTAAGTGCTGATTGAAGATGTATGTTCTGTTCTGCATTGCATCGAATTTAGTAAAGTTTCCAGATTACAACAGTCTCCTCCTGTCATTGAAGTGTCTTACACTGGCGACGATCGGATTCGAACAGGCTGTGTGCAGATAAGTCGATGAAGAAGCTGTAAAGGTAAACGAAATTACTGCGATCATGACTATGCTCGGCCGTATCGAATTGTTTGATGAATACTTGAGTAATTCTTTTGAAGAATATATAGAATGCCTGGAATGTTTTTTTCCATGCAAATGACATTGAGGACGATGCAAAAAAACATTCCGTGCTGCTTAATGTGTGTGGTGGAAAAACATATTCCACACTACGTTCAGTGCTCGCCCCAACGCAGACCTCTACAGTGCCTTATGCAAACATTGTAGCTGCATTGAAACGCTTCTACAGTCCAGTGCCGTCGTGAAATCTCCTCGCATTATAGCTGTGTGGTTGTCCCTAGCTCGGTGCTGAGAGAGGTACTGGCTATGATGCATGATGCACACCCAGGCATCGTACACATGAAGGGACTTGCAAGGAGTTATGTGTGGTGGCCGGGAATGGATGGAGATATAGAGGATACTGTCAAGGTATGCAAAACCTGTCAGATGTCACGTCTTGCACCCGCTAAGGCAAAAGTGCATCCTTGGGAGTGGACAACAAAAAGATGGTCTCGGCTGCACATTGACTTTGCTGGACCTTTCCAAGGCAAAGTATTCCTCATAGTGGTTGATGCACACAGCAAGTGGCTAGAGGTGTCTCTGATGAGTTCCATGTCATCGTCAGCAGTTATTAACACACTGAGACTGCTTTTTGCAATGCATGGGTTGCCCGATGTCATCGTTTCAGACAATGGTGCTGCTTTCACATCCACAGAGTTCCAAGAGTTTTCAGACCGCAATGGAATTTGTCACGTCACTACAGCATCATATCACCCAAGCTCGAATGGTCAAGCTGAACGCATGGTACAGACATCAAAGGAGGCCCTGTCTTGTATTACTCAAGGCGAATGGCAGACCCGACTTGCTCGTTTCTTGCTGTCACAGCACATTACACCCAATTCATCAACTGGAAAAAGTCCTGCTGAGTTGCTCATGAATCGGCGACTGACTACTGCCCTGGATCGTTTACATCCTGACCATGGAGGTGATATGCTCCGCAAACAGGAGCTAATTGTTGAAAAATGCCCTGGCACTGTAAGGGAGTTTAGACCGCATGACTTTGGTGTACATGAGAAGTTACACCAGGGATTCTAAATGGATTCCGGGAGTCATCATTGAGGTCACAGGCCCCTTGTCATATAAGGTAAGGACTGGTGATGGGCAGGTGCACTGAGGTTGATCAACTGCTGGACAGAGTTGTACCCTCAGTGGATATGTCAAGGCCCGAGCCAGATGGCTACACCGTCTCTCTACCAGAGCCCTCGGAGGCTGAAATGTCTGAATTACAGCCACCCGCGATAGAGCTGGAAAACCCTGGTGAGGAAATGTCAGAATCCCTTCATTCTAGGAGGTACCCCATGAGAGAGCATCGTTCCCCAAGAAGATTTTCAGATTGTGTGGACTGGGGGAAAGGATGTAGTGTATTGTCTAAAGATAATGGAATAGTGAGTTCCCTTTAAGAGGACAAAAGACTAGGAGGGGTGTTACTAGTTTTTTACCAGGGGGGAAGTGAAATTCCCAGTGGGTTCTAAGTGCTGACTGAAGATGTATGTTCTGTTCTGCATTGCATCAAATTTAGTAAAGTTTCCAGATTACAACAGTCTCCTCCTGTCATTCAAGTATCTTACAGAAATCACAACCACGAACATCATCAGGTTAAATGAACAAAAGACGCCTCCCCACTAGAAGTCTTAAACTTGCCAAAAAATAAAATTTCAATTAAAAGATTAAGTGTGAATAAAATTAAATAAAATTAAATAAACCTTTCCTGTGGTTTAGAGGCAATTGTTTAGAAAACTTGTGTAACCTAAATTTTAAAAGTGAAAAAAGTCTGGCGGTTATAGCTATAGCACTGCAGACGTCTTAAGCTTGACAACATTAAAGACTATATAAAGGAATTATACTACTTTAATAAAATTAAATAAAGCAAAAACATTTTCCCGTAGCTTAGATGTAAATGTTTAGAAGAAAACTTGTGTAACCTAATTTTTAAGTGAAAAGCTTTAGGATGAATGTTGAATGGTTTAATTAATTAAGCAATGTAAAGGATTAATTAAAATAACTTCAGTTCTAATGTTTTCAAACATTACTTTAATTCTTTTAAATCTTCGCATTTTTCTCTCCTCCGGTGCTAGGGGGTCAGTCTTTGGGCGTAGTTTGTCTGGGGCCGGATGTCAGCATGAGTTTTGACAGAGCTGTGCACAGACGTCTCAACACAAGGTGCTCAGGACTTTTTCTCTTGTTTAACTTTCCGTTAGCGTAGCTAATGATAGACTACAAGGTAGATTTCGACAATTATCTTATGCTGTTGTTTTAACTAACGTGTCTATTTTGTTTTTTTTGTTTTAGATTACGACTAGATAGTCAGCTCATTTTCTTTTCTAACTTACGATGTTAGACTACAAGCTTCTGACAAGTATCTTCTTACTTAACGGCATGATATTAATTTATTTTACGGCATGGTAAGATAAGTAGTATTTTTTTATTTTCTTTAACTTTGTCTTAATATCTTATTCTGGTGTTTTAACATTCGTTGTAAGATAGTCATCTCTTTTTTTCTAACTTGCGATGTTAGACCACAATATTTTGACAAGTAGGCCAATCTTATTTATTTTGCGCCGAGGTAAGATGTGTGGTTCTTTTTTATTTTGTTTAACTTTTCTTGTGACAAAAGATAGATTTTAAATTGTAATGTTACATGATTTTGACAAGTATCTTCTTACTTAATGGCATGATATTCATTTATTTTTAGATGGTGGCTAGTTGCTCGGTTCTTTTTATTTTCTTTAACCTGTTAACCAGCACTCCCCATTTTGGGATTTTGGGACTCACAGTTGAAAATGACGTACCAAACTTAAAATTATAACAGATACTGACTTCAGTGTACTACACACACAATTTTGGTGTCTTTAGAAAGAGGACCATTTGGGCTTTACTATCCAACATCCAGAGTTGATAATGTTCAAAAATATACAAAGTTATAGAGACTGAAGTGCCTTGAAAAAAGTTGACCACACTGAATGAAAAAAAATAATAATAATTGCATTTCATATAAAAATACACGAAATAAGTCCTGGAGCAATCTAGAAAAGTTATGGGTTGTCTCATGAGTTTATATTTCAAATCTGAAGAAGATACCATGAAAAATTAGATTTTCCTGAGACTATATATAGCCCCCCCCCCCCCCCATGTTTGAGGAACAAAATGTATTTACCAAATGTATTGAAGAGTTCTACAAACTATTAAACTATTTAAGTCATTATACATACCACTCTATGTTTTTCAATTATATAATTATTATAGACAGAATCATAGACATCATATAATTGATTTATTTGACCACAAAAAAATGCAATAAGAGTATACAAAAGGCCCTGATATTCTTGAATGTCCCGGATAATCCCGACCAATCAGTGTGCTCGGTGATACCTCATTATTCCGTACTTATGCCGAAGTCAAGCTAGAAGCAAAAAGAGAGTAGCTGCGTCATGCATGCGAGAGTGGAAAGTCCACCAGCTTCAGTCTAACTTATCTATCGATGCCAGATTGCCATTTAGTTCTAGTTTATATCGAGTTACTGTGTGCGTGTATGTGAAAGAAGTAAGTATAGAATATATATTTTCTGTTGTGATTGAGAACTTGCTCGTTTGTTTTACATTTCATAAGAGCAGTTTATTAGCAACATCCTGACTGGATTAATATTCCTATTTAGTGTCGTGGCAATTTTTTACTTACTCTCATCATTCAAGAGACAAACACAAACTCAGTGTTAGTCTTTTAAAAGGTTTATTCCTTGCAAAGAAGGTCAACAGTCATACAGACACACAAGTTGCTGCAGAGTGCGACAAATGGGGAGGGTGCTCCTCCACCTTATATTCACACACTCAAGGTTACAGGGCTACAATCTCGCAGCTGTACTTTTTCTTACTTGGAGAGGAATCAAATAGCATTCTACTAAATCATGTTATACAGCTTTACTCCCTTTACATTTACGGCCTATATAACCTCTAAGGTCAGCATGAAATTAATTTTCTTCAACAATTTCCCCCTTTTTATCATTCATTGATAACTCATAAAAAATTTAAATAATAATTTCTACTTCTACTTGGATTATATGTAATACACTCAAACTAATAATAATAATAATGCAAATGTAAGCTATTACATCACATTTATACTCTTCATTTCTGATTTTCATATAAATGATCACTCTCTTAAATTCTTGAAAGAAGTAAGAAAACATGCTAAGGCTTTTTATGTGGGGACAGACCCTGATTTAAGCAAGCTAAACAGTATAGATACAGATGAGCTCAACACTTGGTCAAACAGTTTATGGTTCAATTTCACTTTGCGTAATCTCATTGTAGCTTATGCTACTAATGGTTTCTTCTTCAGTCGTTCTCTCATTACCCATGTCTAAAAACATATCCTCAGGATAAACAGTAATTTTGAGCAATTTATGTGTTACACTACTCTTCGCCAGTCTCCCTCGTGCCGTGCCTGATTTATCGGCTCTGGTTGGGCGCACAACTGGGATGTCACAGTCTTTTATCAGCACCTCCTGTCTCAGTTCAAACTTTATGCACTGCAGTCGCTGTCTGTGATGAATGAGAGGCCCAATTTGTGCACAGGCTGCCTCAACCCCGCTTTTCAGTCTTGACCTTGCTCTCACGCTGATAAAAGTGTTTGGTGTTTCTCTGTGATCCTGGCCTTTGTTGCCTTACTTCAGATCCCTTACTCTGTACATTCTTCCTCCTGAGATACAGATGGAACTTGTCTGCAGTGGCTGGCGTGAATCCATGTTGCCTTCTCAGCTACCTTCACAGCCGTGTGGGTAGTTAAGAGCACCGGGAACGGTCCCAACCACCTTTTCGCCTTCCAACTCTTTCTCCTCAGATCTCGTACCACCACGAAATCTCCTGGTTTGATGTCGTGCAGGGGAGTTTCAGCAACTTTCCCCTGAGCAGCTTTTACCTGCACAGAGACATTAGACAACAGAGAAGACATTTCTTTACAGTAACTCAACATGTCATGCTCACACAATTCTGTTGATGGCAGCTGTCGTTTACCCCCATATATTCCCATATAAGGTGGTTTACCAAAGAGAATTTCGAATGGGCTCAGGTTTACCCTAGATCGTTTTCTCATTCTCATGTGCATGAGGATGATCGGGAGCGCTTTAACCCATATGAGTCCAGTTTCCTCACAACATTTAGCCAATTTGTTTTTAATTATCCCGTTTTGCCGTTCGACTCCACCCCCTGAGGCGGGTCTGTACCTGCAATGTGTTCTCAAATTTATCCTTAGAAATTTACCCACTTCTTTTATTGTCTCAATAACAAAATGTGTCCCATTGTCTGAGCTGATTTTCTGTGGCATCCCCCACCTCGGGACTATCACAGTCAGCAGAGCCTTTGCCACTGCTGCTGCATCTTGTTTTGATGTTGGGAAGGCCTCGACCCATTTTGACCACATGTCCACCAACACCAAACTATATTTCTTCCCCTCACATGGGGACAGCTCAATGAAGTCCATTTGTAGATATTCAAAAGGACCTGTCGGTCTTGGCTGGGATACCTGGGACTTTTGTATACCTCTTGCCACATTGTGGGTATTGCAAATGACACATCTTTTACAAAGAATTTCAGCAAATGTCGTAAACCCCTTTGTGAACCTCAATTCTTTAATTTGTGTAACCATTCCCCCTTTCGATACATGGTCTTTCCCATGTATCGACTTAGCATAATGAGGAAAGAAGTGTTGAGGTAAACAAGGCTTGACATCACCGCTCATCCAGACACCATCAGTCATTCCACAGCCACACTTTTTCCACTTGTTTATCTCTGCCCCTGAGGCAAAGGCCTGCATGCCCTGTAAAGAAGAGGAAATGTCTGGGTCAGTTTCAGATAGCAAAGTACACTCTGTGTCTTTTGTCTGCTTAGCCGCTGCATCCTTCGCAGCCACGTCTGCTCTTTCATTTCCTGTAGATACGAAATCTTTTTTAGTGGTGTGTGCGGCACATTTACAAATGGATATTTTGTCTGGCAGCAGAATGGCCTCCAGCAAGGCTGCCACCAGAGGAGCATTCATTATTGGGCGCCCATCTGACTTTAAAAATTTTCTGTGCTTCCACAGTGCTCCAAAGTCATGCGTGACACCGAATGAATAACGCGAATCTGTGTAAATTGTGACACATTTCCCTGCCATAAATTTACACGCTTCTGTTAATGCCACAAGCTCCGCTGCTTGCGCTGAATAATTGGCTGGCAATGAGCCAGATGCCATGACTTCAAATTCAGTGGCTACTACATAGCCAACTTTATTCTGGCCTGTTTGTGGATCTTTAAAAGCTGAGCCATCCACAAAGAGGACATTTTCACAGTTTTCAAGTGGTACATCAGAAAGATCTGGACGCGGTGTACACACTTGTTCCAACGCAGTTAGACAGCAATGGTGCTCCTCCCCATCCTCCTTTGTCAGAAGGAGAGTAGCAGCATTCAATATTGTGCATTGTCTAACAGTGATATTCGGCATATCAAGCAAGATTGTGTGGTATCGTAACCACCGAGCCGTCGATAAATGCAGTGTTTTCTGTTCCTGCAGTATCATGGACACAGCGTGTGGCACATTTAAAATCAGGTCAGAGTAACCTACAAATTCTCTAGACTCCATTACGGCCCGTTCAGCAGCAGCCACCGCCCTCAGATAGTGTGGCAGGCCTGCTGCAACCGGATCTCGTGAATGTATACCCTTTACCATAAAATTCAAATGCAAACCAGAATTGACTGTTTTTGTCCACTGGCACACTAAAGAAAGCATTAGCCAAATCTACCACTGAAAAGAATGTTGCATCTTGTGGTATTTGTGACAAAATTGTATGTGGATTCTGAACTAATGGAGCCCTTTGTCTGACAGCTGCATTTACTGCTTGCAAATCCTGCACAAAACGCCACTCTGTGGGTTGACCTTTGTCTCTTATCTTTTTCAGAGGAAAAATTGGGGTTCTTACAGGGGAGTCACTGCATTCGACAATTATGCCTTCTTTCAAAAGAGAGTTAAAAACTGGTTTTATTCCGAGCACCGCCTCTCTTTTTAGGGGATATTGGCATTGACACGGCCTGTAATCAGACTTTGGGGTGATTACAACCGGTTCACAGTTTTTGATTAATCCCACATCATATTTATGCCTTGACCACAGCTCGGATGGCACATCCGCTAAAGCTGGGTGAATTTCTGAAACGCAAATGTCTGCCATGCAGTGATTTCCCTTTGTGTTTTTATCAATGTATACCACCTCTCTCACTACCTCAATTTCATGCTTGCATTGTGACATAAATGCGCCCAGACTCTCGCTGTGTTTCACACCAGCCCTTATCTCACACCAGTCTGTAGCATCAACAGTCTTTCAGAACCCCCCCCCCCCCCAGCATCAAATTTAGTTTGCATAACAGATCTCGGCCCAAAATTGACACAGGGCATTTTGGTGAATAAACAAATGCATGATTCAGCACTCTGCCCCCCTCTGTTTCACAATTTAGAGGCACTGTAAATCTTTCAACACTTGTATGCCCCGAAGCAGAAACAGACTCATTTGTTTTATCTGATAATGACGGTTGACATGGCAAGTCACATGGTCGTAAGCATGATCTTGAAGCCCCAGAATCGGCTAAAAACTCAATCATTACCCCCTCAACAAACATGGGGTATCTCAGGATCTTCTTAAATGCCTCTCTTTTATACATCATTAAACTTTTATCAGAATTTTTATAATTCAAATTCAGAATTACACACAGAAACGCAAGCTTTTTCTTTATTGCAGAGAGCAGTATGTTCATCAGAGAAATTTTCACTTCCCTTTTCAGTGGCTCCCGGAGACTGTTCCCCCTTCTCCCGTCCCCGCTGCTCTCCACCATCCTTACTTCAGTCTGCTTCTTGATCTCGCTGGTTCTCCGGACAGTCCTTGGCCCAATGACCATCCTTCTTGCACAGTCTGCATTTGGTACACTAATAGAACTCATGATCCTCAGAGTCGCAGATCCAGCAGCCCTGTTTTTCAAAGTTTCTTCCACCTTGTCTTTTTCCTCTTCCCCCACCTTTCTGCTGATTTCGCTGCACAGAAAAGCCCCCCGGCCTTGACACAGCTTGCACTAGGACCAGCTGTTTTTCTTTTCTTTGTCGGGGGAGCTACTAGCACTCTCTCCTCTCCAACTTCTTCGTTGGGGGTTTCAGGAATCACTTCGGGGTCTTCCTCTGCTTGCGGTGCTGTTGGTCTTTTTGGTGGAGAGCAGTCTTTCTTCACATTTTTAATTTTCCTTTTTCTTATCATCTCTATATGCTAATTATTTTTGCATCGCCCTTCTTTCCATCTTGTCTGCTTCAGAAGAAAGATTTTTTTTGAAAAATTGGTAAAAAAAGTTAGATTAGACTACACTAATTTACATAATTCAACAAAGAAACATAATTTTGCTTGTTCTTAGCTTTGTCTGGTAGGCTACTATGAATATAAGTTGCTTGTGATTTTCCTCATTTGTACATCACTTTGGATAAAAGTATCTTCTAAATGAATATTTACTGATACATACAAATACAAAATAAATAAATGACATGCTGATGAAAAAAAGTATGAATAGCCTGAATATAAGTCACTTTGTAAGCATCTGCTAAATGCATACATGTGTAACAGGTGTGGAAAGTAATGTTCATTTCATATGTAGAATTACACAAAAATGTTCAGGATGTATATCTGATATGCCTGTCTGTGTGTGCATTTTCCCCTTTAAATTTCTGATAGCAACGTTAGTCTTAATTTCCTGTCTTTGCACCTCCTCTTCCCTTTCTGCACTGCCTGTGCATGGGAGAGGTGGGTTTCTAATGAGCTCTCATTAATCTAATTGCATCTTTGCTTTAAAAATCACTTTTATACTCTGTTTAAATCATATCTGTGAATATTGTTTAGTGTATATTTGATTATTTCTGTATTTTCACTAAGTTTGAGCAGTTTTATGTTTCATCGATGCACTTAAAGCATGTGCTAATTGCGTTGCACTTTACATTCATTTAACAGGAAAGATAAGAAGGGCGAAAACACACTGTAAAAACTGTTTCATGTTTTATTCAGGTATGCGGTTTTGTCACTCGTTGTTAAATTGATTGAAAGTTTTATTCTATTTTCTCTGCCCTTTTCTGTACTGTCTGTGCATGGGAGAGGAAAGATAAGAAGGGCGAAAACACACTGTAAAAACTGTTTCATGTTTTATTCAGTAAATGAAGAGTCAAACCGTCAACTGATGTCCATCTGGTTACTATGAGGGGAAACACACAACGCAGATTAAACACATGTAAATGTAAATGAATATAAATGTATATTGACATTCTCAAGTCTCAACCATATGATAAACTATAAAAAACAGTGTGTAAAATAAATGTCAATCAATCAATGTAATACAAATCAAAAACATTTTCGGGAGGGCACTGAAAATGAAATTGACAATGAAATTGAATGACTCTTGGCATCAAATTCTCTGATTTTGAAAAAGAAAGAAAATATGACAAAATGGTGTTGAATTTAGAAATAGTCATATGCAGCTGCAGGAATAAGTTTGTGAACCTTTTGAACATGTGATCCGATTATACTTTAACAATTACAGACAAACGTAGACTAAATAATAACACAAACAATCATAATTTTCACATGTTTATTGAATACACAGTTATCGTTAACAGTGCAGGGTGCAGAAAGTAAGTGAGCTCTTGAATTTACTAACTTATAGATTCAGCAGCAAAACCATCACATTATTTTCTGTCACTGCTTATAATACTTTTGACCAATTTTGGTTTATCTCTCCTACAGATCTCTTTCAGTCTCGAGAGCACAGTCCTTGTGAAGTTATGTCACAGTATCTCATTTGGTTTAAGATCAGGACTTGGGGCAGCATTTTTTTTTCAGCCATGCTTTAGTTGCTTTACTGTACTTGTGTTATGTGGGTCATGAACACTGTTCTTCTTCAGTGTTTTTCTGATAGAAGTCACATGAAAAAAGACTTCCATAGTTTCTCTGATTGTCATGACACCAATGCATCTTTACCATATATTTATATTATGATTTCCATCTGTGTAAATTACCATTCATGTTTAATAAAAGCACAAAAGTTGCTGTTTTTAACGTTACCTAAGATAGGTAGCACAAATCAATAGCGAAAAATGCTATGTTACCTATCAGATTTTGCTACCAGCATCTTATTCATGTGGTTTGAGTTTTTCTTAATGTCCATACCTACCCTACCCTAAACCTACCCGTCCACACCTACCCTTACCCTAAACTTACCCTTAAAACAATGCTAATATATTATTGGTAGCACAATCTGATAGGTAACTGTAAAACTTCCGTTTCCTTATTAACTAAGTTTTCTTTCTGTGTTTTGAATCACTTCTAAATAAAATCAGAAATATATGTTGGATGTTGTGACAGAAGTCATCAGCAGATCTGAGAGAACAAAAACACAACGCAGAGAGGCATCATGGCTTTTGAACTAATTTATTCTACAGAAAACAGGTTCTTCTAAATGGGACCAGAAGCTCTCATATTACAGGAGGTCCACAAAATGAACAAATAAGGTATAGCAGGACAGACAAAGAATTTAAACACAATGACCCTTCCTCCACCTAGCCAAGGAGCCATGTGTATTCAGTGAGATTAAAAGCATTACCCTTCATTTATGCTGCTTTACATTCATTTATGCGGAAATTAAATCTAACAGTAACTTAGCATGTTTCGCCGGTACGCCGGCTTTAGCTAGTGTAACCACCCGGGTCCACACCATCACACCGAACGGGTCTCGAACCCGGGATGCCGGCGCGGGAGGCGGGCGCTCTACCAAGGAGGCTAAAGGCTACAGCCTCTAGCCTCAGTCGCTAGAGCGCCTCTTTTTGAGGTCAGGGGAGTGAGGTTTACACACAGCCCTTACTGGCATACATCCGTTACACTAGCTTGTAGTCTAATATGTATAAATATATACAGCTCAAATTGAGAAAAGAGCATTTTTTACAACTTACCAGATTGTCCGACCTCCTCACTCACTTTTTTCCAAGCAAGATCCTTTTAATTTCTGTTTCCATAAAAGTACGAAGATGTGTCGTATAGCTCCGGATACAGCGACGATGATTTAGTCGTTGTTATTTTGGATTTCTGCCTCCGCTCGCTATGTCGTAATCAAGTCACTATTGCAGCAAGCTCCTGATTGGTTAACGCGGCGCGAATATCCGCTAAAGTTCAGATTTTTCAACTTGCGCGATTGAAAACACACAAATTAGCCACTAATTCACCAAAACATTGAATAGTAACAAACTGCCATGAGAGTGTGGGGAAAATTGTAACGGAAACGAAAACATTTTTACACCTTGTTTGGAAGTGAGACTATCATTGTAAGAAGTGGTAACTTGCAATTCTTACCTTAACTTAACATTAAAAAAATGTTTTGTTTTTATAAATTTTTGACACAGCCGCCTAGCCATAACAATTTGGACCTTGTCAAAATCGATCTAATCTTTATCCCTGGCCATTTCTCATGAATCCAACATTCTGATTACGAGAATCAATTGTTCGTGTAAATCAATGTATTTAGGTGGATTCGGTGATGTTAAATATAATTTTTGACTTGAGTGAAACTTGATGATACCATTTTTAGGTCACCTTTTTTTCAGTGTGCTGGTTTCTGGTTGTCAGTTTGATCTGGTAGTTTGTGTTCAGTGTGGTTTTCATCTCAGAGCTCTCACTGTGGTTTCAGTAACACACATTTTTTAAAGAATCGGAAAATACATCAATGCAGGGTAACACTTCAGTATGCATTTAGCATTAGTATCTCTTCTAACTTTTTGTTTATATTTCAAGTTTACTTCAATTCAATTACAATTTTACTCATTTGTCATGTACAAGGCCTCTCAGTTTGCTGACTTGTTTAAAATAGTGCACTCAAATGCACAGTTATGTGTCAATCAGCTCCTGTTTATCTTACAGAAATGCAACCATTCAGTCACTTATCTCCTTGCATCACCATGAGAAATTATTTAAAACAACAACAGTATTTTTAATCCCAGTAATCCCATCACCCCTCACCCCAAATAAAAAAGAAGCACAAACAATTATATGAGTTGCACAGAAGCTTCTGTAAAATGAACATCAACAATATGTACCATGTATTTATTTTTATTTTTATTTTTATTACTATTATGCAAGTAAATAATGTGAAAATGTACCAAATACAGAACCAAATGGACCATCATATAATGAAGAATAAGAAAAAAAACAAGTAAAGAAGCTGACAATATTTACATATGCCAAAATATTGAATCACTTGGACACACAAACATATATACTGAAAGTCAACGTTACAAGTCCGTTCTGATTAGCTCCTGTATTTGCATTCATATGTCGGTAAGCATGCATGAGTGTGTGTGTGTGTGTGTGTGTGTGTGTTTGTTTGTGTGTGTCAGTGTGTCTAGGGGTGGGGGAGGAAGCATACAACTGAAATAGTATCTTAATAGATTGATGACAGATATAAGTAGTGTAAAAAAAATGAACAACACAAAAAACTAAATAAATAGACAAACAATAATAATAATAGGGACAACAAATGATATTAGCAACAGTAATAACCACAATGATAATAATAATAATGATTTCATCAAAACTGGGAAAGGGTGGAGGACAATGCAGAGGGCAAGTAAGAACAATAATATTAATAATATTAGTATTGAATCATAAATTAATACATGTTTAATAATTGGGGGGGGGGGGGGGGGGTTGCCTCCGATCCCACCGTGGCTAAAACATATCAGAACTTCAAGCCCCAACGGGGGTGCCAGGGATAGATGCTGCTGGGCAACAGGGCCCGAAGCCCCCCCCCCCCAACCCCCCCCCCCCCAATCTCCCCAAACATCAGCCATCCCCGGCCACTACCTGAGTGCCACACTTATATATCTATTTGTTTATTTATTTACTTAATTATGTTTTAATGTGTAGATGTGTATATGTCTCAGCTAGTTTATGATGCATTAAAACAGTGAGACGTATGGTATGATATGTACCATATAATAAAACCAAGGACCAGATGCATAAAACATGGTTAAAAATACAAATCTTAAACTGATATTTATAACCTTACTTTCTAATTTAAGATTAAAGATGAGAATATTTTGTATTTCCATTCATTTCATAACAAATATAATTTGAATTCCTGAAAATATTGTTCTTAAAAAATCCATATAGCTAAACTTTTATAGTTAGGATAACCTTGAACTTGTCTTCCCAATCCCAAAATCTAAGATGTTTCATGAATTTGAGTTGTTTCACATATTAAGCACTATAACAGATGAGATCTCTGAAGTGACACTGATAGATACAGTAAACAATGACGGTTATGATTATTATGTGTGATGTGACTTTTTTTCTAAATTCAACATGAAATTCGATGTTAAGTAGGACTTCAATTAACTCACAAAAAATAGAAACAAATGTATTATTGAAAAAAAAGAAGGCATGGAGAGGAGTGAATCTTATCAAATTTATAGAATTATGCTAACTAACTTCCGAAATTAACTAACTTCCGGTCTGTGTTTGTATATCGGGCTGTTAGTGGCGCCGGCTACAAACGCAGTTAAAGTTAAAGTGACGAGTAATGAAGCTGGGCTCAGGTTGTTGTGCTGTGGGATGTGTTTCACATACATACATTTATTTGTGGCGACCCGCCACGCTATCAAAACTGACCTATTTTCTAAAAGGCTTTGTTGAATAAACATGGGCACGTAATTACTGTTGTAAGACCTTTTGAAATAACAAAAATAATTTGGCAAAAGTGATACGGAACTGTAATGTGGTCGAGAGCATCCTGGAACTCCGTTCGCCGTGCGTTTCCCTGAAAATAATTGCACACCTCAGAACGTTTTTCAGTCAATCAGATTCAAAAATATGAGCATAAAACAGTGGATATTTCAGTGTTAAAACCCCCTCTAGAGCCACCAGCTGATGCAGATGAAAACTACACCAATGTAATCCTGACCACAACCGGAAAAGCTCAGGCTCCCAGTTAAATGTTGTCAGTAGAATATACATTTGTTGTTGTATTTCTGATGTTATCTATTTTATCAGTGAATAAATTCCTAAAGTCATTACTGTTAAACTGTGAGGGAATATTTAGATCGAGTGACATCTGTTTATTTGTAAATCTTGCCACTGTGCTAAATAAAAACCTTGGATTGTTTTGGTTATTAGGGATCGAGCACCGATGGTGCGAGGACCCTATTGAATCTGCTCCGTTTCTTCTTCTTCTTCTTCTTCTTCTTCTTCTTTAGGGCCCAAGCCAGAAAGGCGCAGGGCCTTATTGTTAGGGCCCAAGCCAGAAAGGCGCAGGGCCCTATTGTTTTCCTTAGAATTCTATTTTTTTTTTTTTTTTTTTTGACTATCCGGGCATTTTTGGGGGGCTTAACATGGTCAAAAACTCTTGAAAATGTGCACACACATTGGAACCCGCGGCAGTTAGGACGCCGCTGAGACTGGGACCCGGGCGTGGCACAGAGGCTCTACGGCGCCCCCTGGAACACCATCAGAAAACTTGATGTGTAGCTCATACATACTTGCACGTATTCATATGAAACTCAGTACACATATAGATCTTATCGAGCTGAACAACTTTTGCGCCGCATGTCATGGGCTCCGCCCAACAGGAAGTCGGCTATTCTATTGTTTTCCTTAGGACTCTTTTTTTTGACTATCCGGGCATTTTTGGGGGGCTTAACATGGTCAAAAACTCTTGAAAATTTGCACACACATTGGAACCCGCGGCAGTTAGGATGCTGCTGAGGCTGGGACCCAGGCGTGGCACAGAGGCTCTACGGCGCCCCCTGGAACACATCAGAAAACTTGATGTGTAGCTTACACATACTTGCACGTATTAATATGAAACTCGGTACACATATAGATCTCATCGAGCCGAACAACTTTTGCACCGCATGTCATGGGCTCCGCCCAACAGGAAGTCAGCTATTCTATTGTTTTCCTTAGGACTCTTTTTTTTGTTTTTTTTTGACTATCCGGGCATTTTTGGGGGGTTTAACATGGTCAAAAACTCTTGAAAATTTGCACACACATTGGAACCCGCGGCAGTTAGGACGCCGCTGAGGCTGGGACCCAGGCGTGGCACAGAGGCTCTACAGCGCCCCCTGGAACACCATCAGAAAACTTGATGTGTAGCTCAAACATACTTGCATGTATTAATATGAAACTCGGTACACATATAGATCTTATCGAGCTGAACAACTTTTGTGTCACATGTCATGGGCTCCGCCCAACAGGAAGTCGGCTATTCAGGGCTGTTTAAAAAGCACATGCTCTGGAATTTGAAATACTCCTCCCAGGATTTTCAACACACGAGCACCAAACTCGGTGAACGTGATTTCAAGACATTGGGGATGCTAAATTGCGGAGGGATTTTTGATATCTCGAACGGTTTGCCCGTGGCGAGGCGATGAAGTTATGGCGAAAATTGAGAGACAGGAAGTGTCTAATAAAGTCCACATACATTGTCTGATTTTGATCACACTTCAGTGGTTTGTTCGGTGTATGAAGCCGATCGCATCGATGTGACAATTATGAGGCAAAGTTATAGCGCCACCAACTGGCAGCAGGAAGTGTGTGATTTTCAAAATGCTTTGAATTCACCATCTTACTTTTACCCAATTTGCTTCAAACTTCATCAGAATACTGTAAAAACACGGCCGATGTGAAACTGTTAAGGAAATATTGATATCTAAAATACTGTTGCCATGGCACGTGTCAAACCTCAATATTTCTTCTGGTGATTTTGAGGCACTTAAGTTGTTTAGAATTTCATAAAACTCAACACACACATCAGTATTAATTATAGATAGAAACTGGCAAAAGCTCATAAACGGGCGTGGAGGAGGCACCTTAGCGCCACCTTTTGTCAAAACATGGGGGGTTAATTTTAGCTACAGTCACCAAACTCAGTACATATATTGTTCTCATCAAGCCGGACAACTTTCTAATTTACACTCATTAGCCGGCTATTTTTGTTTTAATGTCAATTTCTGGAATAATCAAGCTGCAAACTAATTCATACTCCTCCAAGAAGAAACAAGTAGTTCACACCAAACTTTGTCAACATGATGCCAAGACACTGAAGATGCTAAATTGCGAACGGCTTGCGGATAGCTTGAACGGTGTTTAAATAGTGGTTTATTAAAGTGAGGGTAAAAAAAGATAACAGAAATGTTCTTATATCTTTAAAGTGCAGTTTACAAAAACTTCAAAACTGTTTACATGCAGGGAAAAAGTCATTCTGAGGAAGTATGGTTAGTTTCATGACTTTACAAAACTCTATGGATGAGAGAAAATTAAAAAAACTATCAGGCATTTCATCTCAGTCTACTCTCTTCTATGAGTGTGTGTGTGTGTGTGTGTGCAGGGCCGGCCCTGTGTGTGTGTGTGTGTGTGAAGTGGAATGGAGGGGGCTGTCTTTTCAGTGTGACAGTGAGGAGGGTTGAGGGAGGGAGAGGGAGAGGGAGAGGGAGAGACAGACAAACATGGCTGCCCCCGGAGCAGAGATTGTGTTCACACTGTGACCTGAATCAGATGGAAACAGAACTGCACTTCCTAACAGAGTGCTCCAAATACACAGATATACGGACAGTGTACTACGACAAAATACAGCAGATCCATCCCACATTTACAACACTTCCAGACCAGGAGAAACTAGCGTATCTGCTCGGAGAACACAAGACCTGCTGTGTGTTTGCTGCTCAATATGTGTCTCTCTGTCACCACAGAAGAGAAGACACTCCGTCTGCCCTGAGCTGATGTTTCCAGCACATAGATTATATTATGACATATTACCCCTTTATATTACTTAAATGTATATTTTGCCTGTATAAATCTTATACTGTACCTTATTTAATTTTATTTCTATCACATACTTACAATAGTCATTCATTTTGCACTACATATTTAATACGGTTTAATATTTGTTTTATTACTGTTATTATTTTTATTTTTATTTCTGTTAATTCAAATGTGCACTACTTGTGAGCAGCCCAGCTGCAATTGCTTTGGCAATACAAATGTATAGTTTTTGTCATGCCAATAAAGCACACTTAAATTTAAAAATTAAAAAATTGAAATTGAGAGAGAGAGAGAGAGAGAGAGAGAGAGAGAGACTTTTAAACATATCTTTAATCACCAGAAAAAAAATATCAGTCATTTTTGGTTGGTGTTTTTTTGCATGGTATCATGGTATTAAACAATCTGAGCAGGTTTTTTTTGCTTTACAAAGCATGTTCATTCAAATTTAATTCATCAAAAGCATTCAAGTAGATTTCATCAATGATTTATATATTAGTTTAACAACTTATATTCATCATTAATATAATTCATAACAATTCATAAATTCTGGTTTGACTTAATTTTTCTGGATTCTGTATTTTTATGACTTAATACAAATATACTATCAAAAATGGTGGTAATGAAATTAATGTATAAAGCTTTAACAATTTAATTAATGCTTTAAAATGTAATCAAATGAAAACAACTTTTATCATTTTATGCTTTCATAAAGGACTGCACAATAGAGATTTAGTAAATTAAAATGAGGGGGAAATCATATTCCTTAAATTTTTCTATTTGTTATTATTATTTTAGAAGTGGTCTACATTATAATACAATCGTAATTTCTGTCAATTTCTTCAAGTTAAAAAGCGGACTTTTATTTTGACGGGTAGAAGTGAACTGAGGGGGGCAGTACGCATTTTAATCGTCTAAACTTCCGCAAATCAGAGAAGAAGGAGAAGACGGGTAACGTAAAGTGAAGTTAGTGAAGATCTTTGCGTGTATTCGACAATGGTTGTCTCAAATAAAAGGAAGAAAGGATTATTAATTGTTCTCTCAATGTCAGTGAGGCTCTCAGTGTTTGTCCTCAGATAGTGAGACAGCAGACGCTGTTATACACTGAGCGGCGTCAGCGAGCATATTTGAGTAAGTAACTTACATGACAACCGCTCACTCACAGAGAGACACGCAAAACAGATTATATTTTTATATAGCAGTGTTTTTTTGCTTTAATAATCACAGACGCTAGACCATCCAGTGATTTGACAGCTATGTTTTTGATTTAACGTTATATATCAAATAAATAAATATTCAATGACAATATTGCCTTTTGAAGTTTAATCAGCCCTTTCACGATTGAAACAGAAAGACCTCTTGAAATTGTAAATGAAGACTTCTCTTAAACCATTTAACGTATTTACAACTTTTTACAGCCTTAAATTTGATACAACTAAAATAAGGAGTTTATAAGGACCTGCGGGAGCTCTGTATTTAAGGTAGCCCGTAGGGCAGGACAGTGATACATATTGGTAGCCCGACTGGTATTAAACCAATATTCCCGGGACGACGTGCTAATGATTTTGCTAGAATTGCTGGAATTGAGTATTCGGGTTAGGGTAACTATATGCTATACCCTGCTCTAACTATAGTTTAATAATATTGTTTTAAACATGAGTATTAGTACTAACAACATATTTTTACTGTATTTGTGTAAGTATTTTTTATTTTATTTTAGGTCATGGTACAGTAACAAAAGTACATTACCACATTTTTATTTATAATGTAGTAGTCAATTTGTAACATAATATTAACTAAGATTCATAAATGCTATAAAAACTATTGTTCATTTTATCTTATATAATGTTATAAGCTAAAACCTTATTGAAAACAGTTTGCTACAAAAGTTTCATATATTGTTCTGTGTGTGTGTGTGTGTGTGTGTGTGTGTGTGTGTATGTATGTGTGTGCGCGTGTGTGTGAGAGAGAGAGGGTAGAGAGAGACTAACATTAATAAATGATGTATAATTATTGTTCATGATAATTAATATAGTTAATGCTAATAACTGAAACCTTATTGAAAGTATAATGTTAAAAGCTAAAACCTTATTGAAAAGTTTTATATATTGTTATTTGTGTGTGTGTGAGTGAGAGAGAGAGAGAGAGAGGCTAGCTAGAGGCTAACATTAATAAATGCTGTATAATTATTGTTCGTGTTAATTAATATAGTTAATGCTAATAACTGAAACCTTATTAAAAGGATTACCAAAGTTTTATATTTAGTTTTGTGTGTGTGTGTGTGTCTTGATGGCTCGGATTAACCCTTCCATTAATGTATCCCTTAAATCCAAACTGCTAGAGGGTCACTGTAATGCATGTGCCTGCTAGGGTTGTGTCGGTGAGGAAATTTTCCCACCGGTTAATCGACCTGATGTCACACCGGTTATAACGGTATCACCGTGGTGGGGGGTCGTTTGAGTTTTCCCTCTTTTCCCCTTTTCTTAGGTTTTAAATAGCCTGTAAGCACCGGTCGCATTTTACTTTGACTTTGATATCAGCGGCAATTCTGCGTCAAGCAGTGTTTAAATAAAATAAAAATCAGCAAATACTGTGGAACCAAATAAATGAGAAACAAATGTTTTTTTTTTAAACATCACATCAGTGATGCCTAATAGATCGGCCGTGAAAACAATGCTGGAAGATGCGCTTTAGGTCAGTGTTTCTCAACCAGGGGGGCGAGAGATAAAACTACAATATAATATATTCACTAATATTATGACTCGCCTGTTAAGTCATGTAAAAATATAGGTTATAAATAAATAACAGTACCACCTCTCTGCATATTCTGTGTTTCGGAGCAGCAAAACGTCTCTCATCACGCTGTGTGAATACAGACTGAATAGCGGCTCAAAAAATGAGTTGGTAAAAATTTACAATAAATTATCTTAGGTTGACAGTAGCTAATGCATTAACTAACAATGAACAATATATTTTTACAGCATTTTTTATTTTTTTTATGTTAGTAAAAATAGTCATACATTATTAGATGCTTTATAAGTATTGATCATGTTAATTAATATAGTTAATGTTAATAACTGAAACCTTTTCGAAAGTGTTACTAAAGTTGTATATGTTGTTCTGTGTTTGTATGTATTGCGCAGACTTAATGGTTTGGATTGACCCTTTAATTGCTGTATCCCTTAAAACCAGACTGCCAGAGGGTTACTGTACATGCATGTGTGAGAGAGACTGAGAGAGAGAAAGAGAGAGAGACTGAGAGAGAGAGAGCGTCTGTTTAAACTGTGTGTGTTTCACAGAGTTGGTGGTTTGGATTAACCCTTTAATTGCCGTGTCCCTTAAAACCAGACTGCTAGAGGGTTACTGTAAATGCATGTGCCCGCTGGGCACCGCTTTCCTGATGCCACCGGGGTGGCGTTTGCATCGGCTTGGGCCCGCCATCGCTGCTTGCAGCTATATTTTTCTTCTTCTTCTTCTTCTTCTTCTCCAAACTTAATGGCATTTTAGAGGGCCTAAACATGCTCGAAAAGTCAGGAAGCTTTGCACACGCATCAGAACTTTTGAAAATGTACGTCTTATTTGGGTTTCAGATGTAGGTGTGGCAAAATGGCTCGACAGCGCCACCTATAAATATTCAGCGGAGTGCGCCTCGAGCTACGTTTCACGTACATGTACGAAAATCGGTACACTCATGTAACTTAACAATACCTACAAAAAAGTCTCTAGGTACGAAATCAGAAACCAAACAGGAAGTCGGCTATTTTGAATTTTCTCGTCATATTTTGTATCATTTTTGCCATTTTCAGGTGTCATACTTTAACGAACTCCTCCCAGAGATATTTCCAGATGAACACCAAAATTGGTCAGTGTAATCTAAAGCCCTTTGTGACGTTAAATTGCGAAGATCTAGAGTTTTCATCGGAGGGCGTGTCCGTGGCGTCCTGTCAAATTTTGATGTTTCGCCATGAAACAGGAAGTTGTTATATCTCAGGCATGCTATGTCCGATCTACACCATACTTCACATGTTTGATAAGAATCCTGACCTGAAGAGATCTAAGTGACCATATTCAGTTATAGTCATAGCGCCACCTGCTGGCAACAGGAAGTGACATGTTTTACTCTGTAACTAACTCCTCCTAGAGATTTAATGACATCAACATAATATTTAGGTCAGTTTAATCTAAAGGCCTTTGTGATGTTATATTGCGAAGAGCTTGAGTTTTCGCTAATGGGCGTGTCCATGGCAGCGTGACAAAATTTGATGTCTCGCCATTGGAATAGAAGCTGTTGTTACTCAGCCATAAAATGTCTGATCTGCCCCAAACTTCACACGTTTGATAAGAGCCATGGCCTGAAGACATCTACATGCCAATGTTTAGTTAAAGACATAGCGCCACCTGCTGACAACAGATATGTCTTGCTTTGCACTAACTCAGCCATAAAATATCCGATCTGCCCCAAACTTCACAGGTTTGATAAGAGCCATGGCCTGAAGACATCTACATGCCAATGTTTAGTTATAGACAAAGCGCCACCTGCTGGCTACAGGAAATGACTTGTTTTACACTAGAGCTGGGCGGTATACCGGTTCATACCGAATACCGGTGTTTATTTTTCTTACGATATGAATTTTTAAAATACCGCAATACCGGTGTCATTTAAATAACGTTTGAAACGCGACACTGTTAGAGAGGGGTCTCTTTTCACTATTGCATTTTGGCGAGGATACAGCTGTATGTGTTACTAAGCGTGAAAGTTCAGAAACTGAAGCACTAGTAAAATGTGATGAGAGAGAAGAAGTCATGCACAATATCCACATCGACCGCCACAAATATCCACCATCCGCTGCATCAGCTCCCGCGGCTCTCACACACTAAAGTTCTCCGGCGATACGACGGATTCACGTCAATTGCAGGGTTCCCGCCTTCTTAAATTCACTATTCATAACTTTAAGACCGTAAATACGCTTACATTTCTCAAATAGTGCTATACATGTCTTGATTTTAGCTTGAATAGGTCTTAAATGAAGGAAAGACGAGGTGTATTCAGTCTGCTGAGGGGGATGTGATCAAAGCCTGGAGTGGATTAAAGCACGTTCCTCTCTCCGCTCTAAGCGTTCTGTAATCACTCCGCTCTGGATCCACTCCGGGTTTTACATTCCCGCTCACGGAGAAACTGCTCTATGTTCACTCCATTTAAACGTTATCAGGGATTACTGAGGGAAAAGAAACATGTAGCACACTGTTGTTGTTCTGCGGAACACCAAAAATCATCCCCGCCTCGGCAAACAACATAGTAACGCTCGCATCATTCACAGTCGGGTTCTTAGCAGAGAACACCGAGCAGCACTTGAATTTCGGCGCGGGATTGCGGCTATTAATAATAATTATACTCATTCCCACAGGTTCCGACAGAATGCATCACATTTGCACGTGCTTTTGATTCTTGAGCTCACTCATGCGCTCTCAATGTCTGTGCCCACAGATCGCGATCAGGAGACAGCTTTTAATAATTATAAGGGGAGTTTGCAAATGTGATATATTGATTAATACAAAAGATCAATAAACAAGTACTGCATGATTTTGTTCTATTTCATCAACGAAAATAGTTCAAAATAAAGTAACAGCTGAGCCGTTGTGCATCACTAAAAGCAGATTTATATGTAAAACATTAATGTCCACATGAATCTATGAATGTAATTGCACTCATGCTACCTCTGAGCCTCATTAAACATCTGAAAATGTAAGTTCAAGCCACTTTTGTGTTCTTCTGTGCCAAATTATACAAATTATTTTTTTTATTAGTACTAATTTCATGATTGGTAACTTATTTGTCGTATTGTACTTATTATATTGTTTTAAATATAAATTTTAAAAAGCTTATAAACATACATTTTTGAATTTGAAGTAGATGTAAATTATGCCATTGCAAAGGTAAAAATAAAATACCCCTGTAAGTCAATTTAAGGAGTCAAACGTCACCTCGTACTCGGAAGGCAAATTTTTTTATCAGAATTTTTTTTTATTGATCAGAAGGTACTCCTAAATGTTTTTAATTAGGAGGACAAGCGCTCCTAATTACAAGAAGAAAAGCACCGCTCTTAAACTGTGTGTGTGACTGTAGCCGTATGGCTGTGGAATGGGTTTGGCCGAGGAAATATTTTCAGTCAAAATATTTTTTTTTGCTTTAACCCCTGTATTTAGTGTGGAATTTTTTACAATATTCACTCATCATGACACTAAAATATGGCATTATAAGTCAATCTACTGCAGTTTTTCATCAGTCAGTAGAAAATGTGGTTAACACCCGGTCATGCATGAAAAAAAAATACCGTCATATACCGTGAAACCGGTATAATTTAGAAAAATACCGTGATATAAATTTTTGGTCATACCGCCCAGCTCTATTTTACACTAACTTAAACATGCAATGTCCAATCTGCACCAAACTTCATATGTTTTTTTAAAAGTACTGGATGAAGAAATCTACATGCCAATGTTCAGTTATGGACGTTGCGCCACCAGCTGGCAGCAGGTTTGGTACATATAAATGACTTTGACATATTCCTCTATATTTACCTTTTTAAATGCATATTGCTCACTGTTCCCTGTCTTTCTGAATCCACCGATCGGCGGTGAGCCGGGCGAGGTCCCTTCCATCGCTGCTTGCAGCTTTAATTAGGGACCGAGCACCGATGGTGCGAGGACCCTATTGAATCTGCTCCGTTTATTAGGGACCGAGCACCGATGGTGCAGAGGACCCTATTGAATCTGCTTCGTTTATTAGGGACCGAGCACCGATGGTGCGAGGACCCTATTGAATCTGCTCCGTTTATTCTTCTTCTTCTTCTTCTTCTTCTTCTCCAAACTTAATCGCATTTTAGAGGGCCTAAACATGCTCAAAAAGTCAGGAAACTTTGCAAACGCGTCAGAACTGGTGAAAATTTACGTCTGATATGGGTTTCAGAAGTAGGTGTGGCAAAATGGCTCAACAGCGCCACCTATAAATATTCAGCGGAGTACGCCTCGAGCTACGTTTCACGTACATGTACGAAAATCGGTACAATCATGTAACTTAACAATACCTACAAAAAAGTCTCCAGGTACGAAATCAAAAACCCAACAGGAAGTTGGCTATTTTGAATTTTCTCGTCATATTTTGTAGCATTTTTGCCATTTTCAGGTGTCATACTTTAACGAACTCCTCCCAGAGATTTATTCAGATGAACACCAAAATTGGTCAGTGTAATCTAAAGCCCTTTGTGACGTTAAATTGTGAAGATCTAAAGTTTTCATCGGAGGGCTTGTCCGTGGCGTCCTGTCAAATTTTGATGTTTCGCCATGAAACAGGAAGTTGTTATATCTCAGGCATGCTATGTCCGATCTACACCATACTTCACATGTTTGATAAGAATCCTGACCTGAAGAGATCTAAGTGACCATATTCAGTTATAGTCATAGCGCCACCTGCTGGCAACAGGAAGTGACATGTTTTACTCTGTAACTAACTCCTCCTAGAGATTTAATGACATAAACATAATATTTAGGTCAGTCTAACCTAAAGGCCTTTGTGATGTTAAATTGCGAAGATCTAGAGTTTTCGTTAAAGGGCGTGTCCATGGCGGCATCACGAATTTCGATGTCTCGCCATGGGAATAAAAGTTGTTGTAACTCAGCCATACAATGTCCGATCTGCCCCAGACTTCACAGGTTCGATAAGAATCCAGGCCTGAACACATCTAAATACGAATATTTCATTATAATTAGAGCGCCACCTGCTGGCAACAGGAAATGACTTATTTTACACTATCTTAAACATGCAATGTCCAATCTGCACCAAATTTAACATATTTGGCAAGAGTCCTGGCCTGAAAACACCTAAAGGCCAAAAATCTGATATAATCATAGCGCCACCTGCTGACAACAGGATATATCATGCTTTACACTAACTCAAACATACCATGTTCAATCTGCACCAAACTTCATATGTTTGATAAAAGTATTGGTCTGAAGACATCTACATACCAATGTTTAGTTATAGACATAGCGCCACCTGGTGGGTACAGGAAATTACTTGTTTTACACCAACTTAAACATGCATTGTCCAATCTGCACCAAACTTCACATATTTGGTAAGATTCCTGGCCTGAAGACATCTAAAGGCCAATATTCAGATGTAATCATAGCGCCACCTGTTGACAACAGGATGAGTCAGGCTTTACACTAACGCAAACATACTATCTTCAATCTGCACCAAACTTCATATGTTTGATAAAAGTGCTAGACTGAAGACATCTACATGTTAATGTTCAGTTATGGACATAGCGCCACCAGCTGGCAGCAGGTTTGACACATATAAATGACTATGACACGTTCCTCTATATTTACCTTTTTAAATGCATATTGCTCACCGTTCCCTGTCTTTCTGAAGCCACCGGTTGGCGGTGCTGGGTGCGAGGTCCCTTCCATCGCTGCTTGCAGCTTTAATTATTATTATTATTAGGGACCGAGCACCGATGGTGCGAGGACCCTATTGTATCTGTGTTGTTTATTATTATTATTATTATTTTCCAAACTTAATCGCATTTTTGAGGGCCTAAACATGCTCGAAAAGTCAGGAAATTTTGCACACGCATCAGAACTGGTGGAAATTTACGTCTTATATGGGTTTCAGAAGTAGGTGTGGCAAAATGGCTCGACAGTGCCACCTATACTCATTCAGCGGAGAGCCCTCGGGCTACGTATCACGTACATGTACGAAAATCGGTACACTCATGTAACATAACAATACCTAAGTCTCCTGGAACAAAATCCGAAACCCAACAGGAAGTCGGTTATTTTGAATTTTCTCGTCATATTTAGTGACATTTTTGCCATTTGCAGGTGTCATACTTTAACGAACTCCTCCCATAGATTTATTCGGATGAACACCAAAATTGGTCATTGCAATCTAAAGCCCTTTGTGACGTTAAATTGCGAAGATCTAGAGTTTTCATCGGAGGGCGTGTCCGTGGCGTCCTGTCAAATTTCGATGTTTCGCCATGAAACAGGAAGTTGTTATAACTCAGGCATGCTATGTTCGATCTGCACCAAACTTCACATGTTTGATAAGACTCCTGATATGAAGAGATCTACATGACCATATTCAGTTATAGTAATAGCGCCACCTGCTGGCAACAGGAAGTGATATGTTTTACTCTGTAACTAACTCCTCCTACAAATTTAATGACATTAACATAATATTTAGGTCAGTCTAACCTAAAGGCCTTTGTGATGTTAAATTGCGAAGATCTAGAGTTTTCATGGGAGGGCGTGTCCGTGGCGTCCTGTCAAATTTCGATGTCTCGCCATGGGAATAAAAGTTGTTGTAACTCAGCCATACAATGTCCGATCTGCCCCAGACTTCACACGTTCGATAAGAATCCAGGCCTGAACACATCTAAATACGAATATTACATTATAATTACAGCGCCACCTGCTGGCAACAGGAAATGACTTCTTTTACACTATCTTAAACATGCAATGTCCAATCTGCACCAAACTTCACACTTTTGATAAAAAATATTGGTCTGAAGATATCTAAATGCCAATGTTCAGTTAAAGATATAGCGCCACCTGCTGGCAACAGCAAATTACTTCTTTTAAACTAACTTAAGCATTCAATGTCCAATCTGCACCAAAATTCACGTATTTGGTAAGAGCCCTGACCTGAAGATATGTAAAGGCCAAAATTCAGATATAATCATAGCGCCACCTGCTGACAACAGGATATATCATGCTTTACACTAACTCAAACATACCATGTTCAATCTGCACCAAACTTCATATGTTTGATAAAAGTATTGGTCTGAAGACATCTACATGCCAATGTTTAGTTATAGACATAGCGCCACCTGGTGGCTACAGGAAATTACTTGATTTACACCAACTTAAACATGCATTGTCCAATCTGCACCAAACTTCACATATTTGGTAAGATTCCAGGCCTGAAGATATCTAAAGGCCAATATTCAGGTGTAATCATAGCGCCACCTGTTGACAACAGGATGTGTCAGGCTTTACACTAACTCAAACATAATGTTCAATCTGCACCAAACTTCATATGTTTGATAAAAGTGCTAGACTGAAGACATCATGTTAATGTTCAGTTATGGACATAGCGCCACCAGCTGGCAGCAGGTTTGACACATATAAATGACTATGACACGTTCCTCTATATTTACCTTTTTAAATGCATATTGCTCACCGTTCCCTGTCTTTCTGAAGCCACCGGTTGGCGGTGCCGGGTGCGAGGTCCCTTCCATCGCTGCTTGCAGCTTTAATTAGGGACCGAGCACAGATGGTGCGAGGACCCTATTGAATCTGCTCCGTTTATTCTTCTTCTTCTTCTTCTTCTTCTCCAAAATTAATCGCATTTTAGAGGGCCTAAACATGCTCGAAAAGTCAGGAAACTTTGCACACGCATCAGAACTGATGAAAATTTACGTCTGATATGGGTTTCAGAAGTAGGTGTGGCAAAATGGCTCGACAGCGCCACCTATAAATATTCAGCGGAGTGCGCATCGAGCTACGTTTCACGTACATGTACGAAAATCGGTACACTTATGTAACTTAACAATACCTACAAAAAAGTCTCCAGGTACGAAATCAGAAACCCAACAGGAAGTCGGCTATTTTGAATTTTCTCGTCATGTTTTGTGTCATTTTTGCCATTTTCAGGTGTCATACTTTAACGAACTCCTCCCAGAGATTTATTCAGATGAACACCAAAATTGGTCATTGTAATCTAAAGCCCTTTGTGACGTTAAATTGCGAAGATCTAGAGTTTTCATCGGAGGGCGTGTCCGTGGCGTCCTGTCAAATTTTGATGTTTCGCCATGAAACAGGAAGTTGTTATATCTCAGGCATGCTATGTCCGATCTACACCATACTTCACATGTTTGATAAGAATCCTGACCTGAAGAGATCTAAGTGACCATATTCAGTTATAGTCATAGCGCCACCTGCTGGCAACAGGAAGTGACATGTTTTACTCTGTAACTAACTCCTCCTAGAGATTTAATGACATCAACATAATATTTAGGTCAGTTTAATCTAAAGGCCTTTGTGATGTTATATTGCGAAGAGCTTGAGTTTTCGCTAATGGGCGTGTCCATGGCAGCGTGACAAAATTTGATGTCTCGCCATTGGAATAGAAGCTGTTGTTACTCAGCCATAAAATGTCTGATCTGCCCCAAACTTCACACGTTTGATAAGAGCCATGGCCTGAAGACATCTACGTGCCAATGTTTAGTTAAAGACATAGCGCCACCTGCTGACAACAGATATGTCTTGCTTTGCACTAACTCAGCCATAAAATATCCGATCTGCCCCAAACTTCACAGGTTTGATAAGAGCCATGGCCTGAAGACATCTACATGCCAATGTTTAGTTATAGACAAAGCGCCACCTGCTGGCTACAGGAAATGACTTGTTTTACACCACATTCAACATGCAATGTTCAATCTGCACCAAACTACATATGTTTTTTTTAAATTACTGGTCTGAAGACATATACCAAATTCTCAGTTCAGTTATCTATATAGTGCCACCTGCTGGCCACAGGAAATTCATTGTTTTACAGTAAATCAAACATGCATTGTCCAATCCGCACCAAACTTTACATATTTGGTAAGATTCCAGGCCTGAAGACATCTAAATGCCAATATTCAGATGTAACCATAGCGCCACCTGTTGACAAAAGGATGTGTCAGGCTTTACACTAACTCAAACATACTGTGTTCAATCTGCACCAAACTTCATACGTTTGATAAAAGTGTTGGTCTGAAGACATCTACGTGCCAATGTTTAGTTATAGACATAGCGCCACCTGCTGGCAACAGGAAATTACTTGTTTTACACTAACTTAAACATGCAATGTCCAATCTGAAACAAACTTCACACGTTTGATAAGAGCCATGGCCTGAAGACATCTACGTGCCAATGTTTAGTTATAGACATAGCGCCACCTGCTGGCTACAGGAAATTCCTTGTTTTACACTAGCTTAAACATACAATGTTCAATCTTCACCAAACTTCATATGTTTGATGAAAGTTCTAGCCTGAAGACATCTACATGTTACTGATCAGTTATGGATGTTGCGCCTCCAGCTGGCAGCAGGTTCGGTACATATAAATGACTTTGACATATTCCTCTATATTTACCTTTTTAAATGCATATTGCTCAATGTTCCCTGTCTTTCTGAAGCCACCGGTCGGCGGTGAGCCGGGCGAGGTCCCTTCCATCGCTGCTTGCAGCTTTAATTATTATTATTATTATTCTTTTCCAAACTTAATCGCATTTTTGAGGGCCTAAACATGCTTGAAAAGTCAGGAAATTTTGCACACGCATCAGAACTGGTGGAAGTTTACGTCTTATATGGGTTTCAGAAGTAGGTGTGGCAAAATGGCTCGACAGCGCCACCTATACTCATTCAGCGGAGAGCCTTGGGCTACGTTTCACGTACATGTATGAAAATCGGTACACTCATGTAACATAACAATACCTACAAAAAAGTCTCCTGGAACGAAATCCGAAACCCAACAGGAAGTTAGTTATTTTGAATTTTCTGGTCATATTTAGTGACATTTTTGCCATTTGCAGGTGTCATACTTTAACGAACTCCTCCCAGAGATTTATTCGGATGAACACCAAAATTGGTCATTGCAATCTAAAGCCCTTTGTGACGTTAAATTGCGAAGATCTAGAGTTTTCATCGGAGGGCGTGTCCGTGGCGTCCTGTAAAATTTTGATGTTTCGCCATGAAACAGGAAGTTATTATAACTCAGGCATGCTATATCCGATCTGCACCAAACTTCACATGTTTGATAAGACTCCTGATATGAAGAGATCTTATTACGTCCGCTAGGGGTAAGACGCAATAAATTAAAAGGACAAGACTTCCGGCAGGCAGTCAGACCAAAAAGAACCCAAACAAAATCACGATCACTTATAAAGTACATTTATTGTAAATAAATTAGGGAAAACCACCAATAATTAGCAGATCTCCTTAAGGGACCCACGGTCCCACCAAAAATTATATTAAAGCAATACAAATTTGTTGGCAAAGAAATATAAAGAGGAAAAAAAACTAGCTTAATCTAGTGGCATCTTTTGTCAGAGAGACCCAAGGCCAAAATAACAAACAAAATCAATCTAAAAATAAATCAGCAATATAACTAACCTACCACAAAGAAAGGAAAGGAAAATAAATACAATCAATCTAACCTAACTACTCTTAACATAAACATCATACAAATGAGGGTTTAAACAAAAGAAAGCAGGTCTCCCCTACATTTCTACCACATTCCAAACTAAACCAATAATCAAACGAAATATTCAAAAGCACAAGACAGTTTGGTCTGGCGGCCAACGGGAAGCCTGGAGTAGTGCGACCGACCCGAAGTCACACCCGCCCCCTTCTGAAGAACGGAGGATCCATTTTATAGAGAACCGTCAGCTGATCACCCAATTACTGCTAATAAGCAGCAAGACATAGCAAATCAGCGGTGATCTGAAACTCAAAGAAAACATCCAACAGAATACAAATATTATGAAAAACAATAAGAAACAAACATCATAACGTAACACCCCCACCGCTAAAAATCAACGTACAGTTGATTAATCAAGTTACACCGAACGAGATAAAGTATCGGCCAAAATGTTTTCTTTTCCTTTCTTGTAGCGAATTTCTATGTTAAACTCCTGTATGATTAATGCCCAACGCATGATGCGTTGATTAGAATTACGCATGCGGGACAGAAAAACCAACGGGTTATGATCTGTAAATGCTACAAGAGGTAACGAACTTGAACCCACATATACTTCAAAATATTGTAATGCAAGAAGTAACGCCAAAGCTTCTTTCTCAATTGTGCTATAATTCAACTGATGCTTCAGAAATTTTCACGAGAAGTAGCACACAGGGTGATCAATTCCATGCACGTCCTCCTGTAACAGAACGGCACCAGCACCAGTAGCGCTAGCATCCACCTCCAGCTTGAACGACGTTGAGAAATTAGGAGCAGAGAGTACTGGCGTACTGCACAGTAGTAATTTGACAGACTCAAAAGCTTGCTGACATTCACTAGACCACACATAATCTCGATGTTGACAAAGCAAGTTGGTCAGAGGTAACACAACATCTGAGATACAAGTTTTTGCAGAAACCTCTGTAGTATCCTGCCATACCAAGGAAACGTCTAAGCTGCCGTTTAGTCGTCGGGGCAGGAAACTGTACAATAGCCTGCACTTTAGCAGCAATAGGACGAACTTCACCCTGGCCGACCTGCTTGCCCAAATAAGTCACTGTAGCCTTTCCGAACTCGCATTTTGCGAGATTTAGGGTCAACGAAAAGGCTTGGAGACGGTCAAACACCATGCGAAGCGTTTTTAAATGTTCGTTCCAATCAGAAGTGTACACTACAATATCGTCTAAATGAGCGTCACAATTAGGAATGCCTGACAGTACCCTATTCATCAGATGCTGAAACGTAGCTGGAGCGTTTCGTAATCCAAACGCCATGACGTTATACTGTAGTAGGTTATCAGGTGTAACAAAAGCAGATATTTTAGCTGCACGAGGAGTCAAGGGCACCTGCCAATATCCCTTGAGTAAATCTAGCTTTGAAACAAAAGTAGCTGACCCCACCCGGTCAACACAATCCTCCATACGAGGCAGAGGGAAAGAATCGGGCTTCGTAATCGCATTGACTTTTCTGTAATCAGTGCAAAAACGAGCAGTACCATCACTTTTCGGAACGATAATACAGGGGGAACTCCAAGCACTAGAGCTCGGAACAGCCAACCCATTTTCAAGTAGGTACTTCACCTCATCCCGCATTATCTGACGTTTCGTCGGGTTCACTCGGTAAGCATGCTGCTTCTTTGGTGGATGGTCTCCCACGTCGATGTCATGGTACACTGCAGTCGTTCGGGTGGGTACATCAGAAAACAAAGTCAAATATGTTTTAATTAACTGACAAATATCTGCTCGGAGGGCTTTGGACAGATATAACAAATGGGACTTCAAATCCTTAAGAATCTCAGAGTTTTGCAAACGAGCACAAGTAACAGAACCACTTCGCATGGTTAACCCATCTGTATCAGGGCAGTCAAGAACAGGTGCAGACGTAACGGATACAGGTGCAGCTGGGACAACAGAACATTTAATTTCGTGGTCACGTGTAATATATAACTTCAGCATATTTATGTGACAAACGCGAGTTTTCCTCTTACGGTCAGGTGTACGAATTACATAATCGGTTTCACTAAGTTTGGCATCAATTACATACGGGCCTGAAAACTTCGCCCGTAAGGCTGATCCGGGGACAGGAAGCAAAACCAAGACCATGTCGCCCTTATTAAAAGAATGTGCAACAGCCTTTTTGTCAAATCTGGTTTTCATCTTTGCTTGAACCGATGCCATAGAAGCACGAGCTAATTCACACACACGATGCAAACGTTCACGAAATGAACTAACATAGTCCAAAATATTGGTGACATCATTAGATTCACAGCCCATAATTTTCTCTTTCAATAGCTTCAACGGCCCCCTTACAGTGTGACCAAAAACTAATTCAGCAGGGCTGAATCCGAGTGACTCTTGCTGAGTTTCACGCACCGCAAACAACAATAAGGGTAACCCCTCATCCCATTCTTTTTCTGACTGGGCACAAAAGGTACGCAACATTGATTTTAACATTTGGTGAAACCGTTCTAATGCGCCCTGCGATTCTGGATGGTATGCGCTAGAGACTTCATGTTTTATATTGAGCTGTGATAACACTTGTTTAAACAACCGAGACATAAAGTTTGTGCCCTGGTCGGTCTGCACCACCTTTGGTAAACCAAAGGTAGAGAAGGATTTTGTTAAAGCTTGCAGAACTCCCTTAGTTTTTATAGTGCGTAACGGCACCGCTTCCGGGAAACGAGTATTAGAGCACATCATAGTTAATATGAACTTATGTCCGGACTTAGTCCGTGGCAAAGGACCAACGCAGTCCAATATCACACGCTCAAATGGCTCACCAACAACAGGAATGGGGCAGAGAGGCGCTGGAGATATCGATTGATTTGGCTTGCCCACAATCTGACAAGTATGGCATGACCGACAATATTTTACAACATCAGATCTTAAACCAGGCCAAAAGAAATGACATAAAATGCGATAGTATGTTTTTTTTATGCCCAAATGGCCTGAGAAACTGTGATCGTGAGCTAACATCAACACATGAGGGCGAAATTGAGTGGGCACGACTATCTGATAAACTGCATCAGCTTCACATTCAGAAGTCGCTGGTGTTCTTTTCGCATTAACAACCCGTCATCACAAAAATAAGCAACAGGTTTCTCAAACACATCATCTTTTTTTACGACAGCAGCTCGACAACGAGCTAAGGAACCATCATGTTTTTGTGCGCTCGCTAAAGTGACTCTATCAATACTCAGAGATAGATCAATTTCAGCACTAGTTACGGTGGACAGTGACTCAGAGCGCCCGCGTTCTACCTCTTCAGGGAACTCATGGCAAACGTCAGCGCTGTCAGGGGAAACTAGAAAACTGTCTGAGAGTTCAACCACGTCGCTATATTTACGTGACTGCGCTCGTGTGATCACACATGCAGGAAATACAGAGGTTAAGTTAGAAACAGAGTCTACAACATTTTGTGGTTCAGAAAGCGGATTCTCAACTACTTTAGGAAACGGCAGTACTTTTTCACCTGCCAGGTCATTACCAAGAATCAGATCAACTCCTTTAATAGGCAGTTGCGAACGAACAGCTATTTTAACAAATCCGGAAACAAGATCAGATTGAATATTTACATAATGTAAAGGGACTCTGACTATTCCTAATTCAATCCCTTGAACCAGCACATCAGAACCACAATACGAATCCCTAGTAAATGGTAAGACACTGCCCAGCACAAAGGATTGAGCCGACCCAGTATCTCGAAGAATATGAATTGTATCTTCCTGTTCAGTAAGGAAAACTACTCCGCTAAAAACAAACGGATCATATCCAGAATCAATTACTTGTTCATCAAAACTAACTGGCAGACTCGTAACACGAGTCCCTGCCATCTCGGAGACTGATTTTTCCTTTTCAAAACTGGACATCCCGCAATGAGGTGACCAACCTCGTGACAATAAAAACACTCACGTGATTCAGCTGGGTTTGCCGTTACAGCTTTTACGGTTTTCAAGTTCTTTTCAGCACCAAAATGAGAAGATTCACGGCGCACAGACGCTACAAAAACATTTTTATGGGTCAACACAAATTCGTCAGCTGAAACAGCGGCTTGCGCAAGCGTGTTTACTTTTCGTTCATTTAAATGTACCACAATCTTTTCTGGCAACGTGTTTTTAAAATCTTCCAATAGCACAAGTTCACGAAGTTGCTCGAAATCATTTATCTTGTTGGACTGGCACCACTTATCAAAAAGAGTTCCCTTCTCGAGGGCAAACTCCACAAAAGTCTGATTGGCGGCTTTTAAATTACCACGGAATTTTTGACGGTAAGCTTCGGGAACAAGCTCATAGGCTCTAAGAACCGAGGCCTTCAAAATATCATAGTCTAAACTATCCTCGATGGACAAAGCTGCAGAAACTTCCTGAGCTTTACCGGTCAGTCGGCACTGCAGCAAGAGCGACCAAATCTCTTTTGGCCAATGCAAAGCGGCAGCTATCCGCTCGAACGCACTGAAGTAAGAATCGATCTCCGTTTCCCTAAAAATAGGAACCAAACAAATCTGCCTACTGATATCAACCTCACCTGTACCTGGGGTATGTGGAACAGGAGAAACCACTGGTGAAACACTAGGTACTGATGTCATCGGGGTTTGTAATCCACTCACCGGTCTAGGTGAAACGCGACGAGCTTCAAGTTCACACTGCCTAACACGCAGCAGTTGTGTATCATGTTCTTGCTGCTTAACTCGCAAATCAAGCTCTTTAAGTTGTATGGCCAATTTCAGATCTGCTGTATTTAGACCTACCAATGGATTTTGATCTACAGTCGGAAATTGAGCTGAAGCCTCTGCTTTATCTCCGTCTGTCCCAGAAACAGCGTCCACATCCCTTGACTTCGGTTCAATTATCAAAACCCCATCCGCCACTAAATTTTCCTGCACCACATCTCTTATTGCCTTTTTGGTAGCCCCTTTAGTTATGGTTATATCATAATAATCTGCGACAAGGATTAAGTCAGATTTCCGGCATGTATATAACGCCTCTACAGTAGGAGACTGTTTAAAATACTCGAAACTAAACTCCATAGTTACACTCGCTACACTCCCCCTTTCACAAGTAAAAACCGCCAATCAGAAATGACAAAATAATTCCCACCAACAAGATAAATCATACTTACGAATGAATTAGATGAAACTGTCAAACGGACGAGCCCCCATTTTATTACGTCTGCTAGGGGTAAGACGCAATAAATTAAAAGGACAAGACTTCCGGCAGGCAGTCAGACCAAAAAGAACCCAAACAAAATCACGATCACTTATAAAGTACATTTATTGTAAATAAATTAGGGAAAACCACCAATAATTAGCAGATCTCCTTAAGAGACCCACCGTCCCACCAAAAATAATATTAAAGCAATACAAATTTGTTGGCAAAGAAATATAAAAAGGAAAAAAAACTAGCTTAATCTAGTGGCATCTTTCGTCAGAGAGACCCAAGGCCAAAATAACAAACAAAATCAATCTAAAAATAAATCAGCAATATAACTAACCTACCACAAAGAAAGGAAAGGAAAATAAATACAATCAATCTAACCTAACTACTCTTAACATAAACATCATACAAATGAGGGTTTAAACAAAAGAAAGCAGGTCTCTCCTACATTTCTACCACATTCCAAACTAAACCAATAATCAAACGAAATATTCAAAAGCACAAGACAGTTTGGTCTGGCGGCCAACGGGAAGCCTGGAGTAGTGCGACCGACCCGAAGTCACACCCGCCCCCTTCTGAAGAACGGAGGATCCATTTTATAGAGAACCGTCAGCTGATCACCCAATTACTGCTAATAAGCAGCAAGACATAGCAAATCAGCGGTGATCTGAAACTCAAAGAAAACATCCAACAGAATACAAATATTATGAAAAACACAATAAGAAACAAACATCATAACGTAACAATTTCTGTTTTGTTTCAGGAGTAAACCAACTACAAGTTTATTTAGTTGTTAATGGCCCTATGTTCATGGGTGAATAAAAGGATGGTTTTGCGTAACGTATTGAACAAGATACCCGTATGTACCAATGGGTTGTGGTAGAGAACTAAAATAAAGCTTGTCACATTGTTGGAAACAGCCATCACGTCTCCATCTGATTCTTGTGCGAGGAACAAGTTATCACACTTACATGTCTTGCATATTACATTTGTAGAATAAAGAAAAGTGAGAATCCTATCGGTGTGCTTCAACTTTATTTCAGCTTTATATTTGCAGCTGCTAATTGCATGAACAACTTAATTCACCATGGACAGCCTGCCCTTATATTTTGCCTTTTATTTATTTTATTACATACTTTGCATTTACAGTTTCTCTTATTAGCTTCTGTATATATGTACATTTGAAGTGACTCACATGAACACTAGTGAAATGGGAAGTTAAACAGAGTGATGGAGTAATTGCTGACATGCCGTGTCTATATTCAGGCATGAATCTCGTCATTCAGTACAAAAGTGCAGTTTTATGAAGAAAGTAAGACAACGGTGGAGACAGAAACGGGTCCATCTACAAATGCTAAAAAGTGAGGCCAGAAAAGGTGAACAGAAACAGCGTTCTCACTCTTTTTCACTTTCACTTTTGTATGCGTAAGTGTAAAAATTGAGAAAATCCAGCATTTAGCAACTCCAGATTTGTGTTAATTCAGGCCAAACATTCAACTTCAGCCTCATTAGGAGTGAACAAACAATAATTAAACAAAGTGCATATTAATAATGCTGTTTGATACAAAACAAAATTACAAATGAAAGGTAATCATAATAATCCATACCCTGTCAGAAAGCAGGCACAGAATAAAGCAGGGGCACTTGAACAGTGTGTGCAGCCCTCTTATTTTAGACAAAATACATATATAAAATACAATATATTAACATTAAGACAAGCAGATGCTAATTTGGAAAATTAATAAATACTATGGTGTAACAAGTATGGATAGAAAACTACTACTGATGCATAAATCTGAATTCCAGTTTAAATACATTTCCAAACAGCTACATATATACTGCTTATATCAGTATTAATATCTCCTTTCTCATCAGTTTTTATTAAAAACCTTTCAATGTTTGAGAATTAAATGTTTTCTCTGTTTATTGATCATAAATCACATTAGTTCAGCTCTTTAGCTCCACATTCGTATATTTAATCACATTCTCACATTGCTTTGCTCAGTCCAGACCTGTTGATATTCACTCTCGTCAGTTTTATTGGTTCAGAAAACTATTCAAACCCTTACAAGATTTCACTCGAGGACCGCTGAAACAGAAAAACACATTCAGCAATCTGGATGAGAGCTTCTTCTGAACTAATGTGTAGGACTTTATTTTTGTAATGTGTAAACCAAGGCCTGTCGTTGTATCTTTTCTTTGTGAGCAGGCAAACACATGCACTGAACTTAGAAATGCTTCTCGGTCTCTTTTGCTGTACTAAATACTTATTTTTAGGGATGAAATACAATATCCTTGTCAGCACAACGACAGGCCTTGGTTTACACATTACAAAAATAAAGTGCTACTACACACTAGAGGGCAGTATTTGCCAAGGTATACATGCACAGCAGCTGCGGTCAGATTTTCTGTCATCAAAAACACAAAGAAAATCACTGTTGGAATAAGTGCTAGTGTATGAATCATGAATATACTTGATCAGTGAGTTCTCTATTAGTTAGTAAATGCACTACATGTGTGTCTGTACAGATTACAAAGATCGAGTCCAAAGCACCTTTAGTGTAACATGGATCGCTCTACTCTTAATAAATGCTCGTCTCCGTCTCTAAAACCGTCTCCGATCTGGTTTCAATCCAAACACATGCAGTGTGAACTATTGAGGGAAATCACTGCACGTGGTTTTAGCTGCTGGGAGTGCGATACATGTCTAATGTTTTCTAGATTTTAACACTTAACTACAGACTATAAGCAACTACACATTTCCCTCGCGTTTGTAATATTATTCAACGTGATTTTTTCTATAAATGGGTGAATAATAATGATTGGGGAAGCAACATGCAGTAATTGTAGTCTCCTTCGGTGTGAATGAGGCAGCAAGTCATTATTTGTTTTACAATCAATACAGCAGCTCAAATCACTGCTATTAAATGAACAAGCTATATATAAAATAAATACAAAATAAATGAAAGGATAGAAGAAAGGATGACATAATGTTCAAATTCTATGTATCTGGCTACTTGGCCTCTTGACATACAGGCAACATTTAAAGAAATATACACAAACATTGATCATATCTTATAAGTAATCAGTGTCTTCTTTACAGAAACATTCCTGTGTGTCACCCTGGATCCATACAAACCTTCAGTATATTATTTGCCACAGTTTCAAATGGAGAGGCTGTCAATACTTTTTAACACGTTTACTTTCACCGTGAACTGAAGTCAAACCAAACTAAAGAGCTGCAATATTTCAGAAGGTGTTTGAACAACATTCAACATCAAAAAAAAAAATCTCAGTTTTAGGGCCGGATTAATTTTGTGTACCATTTGTTAAAAAAAAATACACCTTTTTGCTTTGTTTATTTCTTATATCATAACGCTGAATTGGTGCTTTATTGGTCATACTATATGAATGAATAAATAAATACCCATTAAAAAACATACAGTAATCGCCGAGCATGCAGAATACGCAATACTTCTATTTACTTTACCACAAGAAAGTTGGTTTAATTTTCATGTTCTTAAGATGTTATTAGGATATAAATGTAATAGAAAGAAAATAATAAATCAGAAAAGGATCAATGGCCATCAGCTCATGCAAAGTGAAAATAAGTTTGGACACAATATATCATATCATGGAATAATTGCTCCACACCAGCGATTATTCATCAGTGCAGCACATTCACAGCGTGAACAAACGGCCTACAGAGACTGAGAAATGAGCAAACGCTGCCTGCTATAATCACAGCGTCTGTCTGCAGAAATCCTCACTGCTCCCTACAGAGGGATTCAAACTACCAACAAATAATCAGAGCTCATTCTGAACGCTTTGACCACAAACACGGAGCATGTTTCTTGAAGATAAAGAAGAACAAACTCAAATCTGTGTAAATGTTTTAACACTGTGTTGATGAATCTCATCCAGTTCAAAAGATTCTGTTCAAGAGATATCGACCAATTACAGCTCTAGTTTAGCATCGTCTCGAATGATCAATTTCACTTCAATGAGTGAAGCAAAAAACAGTTTACATTATTATTAAATTAATACTTGTTTTTATAGCAAGATTACAAAACAAGATAATTATTTGTATTATTTATCGTATTGCTTTAAGCATAAACCAGGGTTTTTGTAGTTAACTAAAACTGAAACAAAAACTAAAACCATAACACATTTCCATTACTTGACATAAAATAAAGGTTAAATTAAATAAAATAGACAAGCTTTTTATGTTGGCTAGGCAACATTTATCATTTTAATTTAGTCTAACTTGATGTACGAAAATAACTAAAACTAAAATAAAGATTTATAAAAAGACTCAAACTTTTAAGTAAAATAAAAAATAAATTATATAAACTGATTGAAACGTGAATACAAACTATACTAGTTTCTCAGTGATACTAAAATAAATTCAAACTGAAATTCATTCATTCAAAGAAAACAGCAATTAATATCTCACATACTTTTCTTAAGACATTTCCACGCTCAATAAATGTAAGAATCCTCTTAAGAATATTTGCACAAGAAAACAAGACCAAAATACTATGAAAATCTTTTTTTTAGAATATATCTTCATATATAATTAATTACTGCCAAATGATGTTTGTTTTAAGAACAATTCTAAGTTTATGCCTAATGAAGTTTGAGCTTAAAATTAGACCATATCAAAGCAAGTCAAGACATTTTCCCTGAAAACGAGTTTTGCTTCTGAAGTACACAGTAATGTTCTTTAAGGATGTTTAGATATTTTATTGGAAATCAAGAACAATTTTAATATTAAAGCATGTTTTTAAGTGTGTAAAACCCCATAAACACACGCAGAGTGTTAGATGAAGTGTGAAGGAGGCTGGGAACTGTCATAAGAAAATAAATGACTACAGAGGTGAGGTAAAGTCAGCAGGAACGTGGTTTTAGCTTCATGCCGGTGTGTGTAAATGAGACGGGACGTCAGACAGAGATGGGGCAGACGCTGACCACCAGGAAGACGAGATAGAGCAGGAACATGATGAAGCCCAGCAGTTTGCTCATCTTCCACTTACAGGCGGCGATGGAGATGAGGACGAAGAGGAGCATGATGAAGAGCAGCACGATAGCGCAGAACAGACCGTTACTACTCACCCGAACCGGGCTCATACTGTTGATAATGGAGTACAGCAGCCATGGGAGCGGTAACCTGGGAAACAATAAATGTACAAAGCTCAAGATCTGATGCAAAACCCAGTGAACTGCTTAATGCATTATACAGCATAATGAAATACAGAAATAACATACTTTCAAAATATATATTTGTGTGCGTAATTAATGTAACATTTTCAGACAACTGCATATTCATTGCATTTAAATTAAAATAACCGGGGGAATTCCCGGTGGGCCGCTCTGCCCCGCTCATAACTCGGGCCGGCAGACTCGCCTGCTTTTTTTTTTTTTTACATACACATAATAACGTATATGTGTTTAAGTTACCGTGTGACTGATAACTAAGCTAATAACACTAGATTTGAATTTATCTGTTTTCTGTTGTCAGAGCGTTTTCTGGTGCTACACAAGCGCGTGTCCCAGGTCGTTGCCATGGAGACAGACCGAAACCATTAATGCTGTGGTGTGAGTTAGCGAGAGTGCGCTAATCGCGGGAAGAATACAATGGATAGTACACAAATAGATTCCTAGAGGAGCTGAAAAAGCCAGGTTAAAAAAGAAAGGCATCGGAGGATGATGCGGCCAAAAGTGCCAAACTGACAAATATTTTTTCAAATCGACAAACGAGCACACGTGAACTGGCGACTCAAGGTAACCTACAGTGACTAGCAACATTTACAGTTATGCATTTGGCAAACGCTTTTATCCAAAGTGACTTACATTGAAGCATTTTTTTTATATTGATTGTCTGTAATGTAATTGATTTTAGCCTGTTGACTTATTTTAAATGTTATTGTGGTTTAATAAAGATAAGCCTGATGCTGAGGGAAGTGAGAAAAAGAAAGAGACAGAAACAGAGACATTGATCTTCAGTGAGACAACAGCAGCCAGCAGAAGGTCCCTGACGAACATACCAAACTGACAGATATTGTTCAAGACAAACAAGCACACAGGAACTGGCGACTCAAGGTACAGTGACTATAGTCAAAAACTATAGAACAATGAGACCGTAATAAACAAAGTTGCAGAAACCAGTGCACTGTTAGGCGGTTGTTGATGCTGTAAGGCTTTGCCATTTTCAGCTCTGAGTGTAAACCAAAACTTGTGAAGAATGGTAGAAGGCCTTTCTTTCTTTCTCTCTTTCGAGATGCTTACTGATTTTCCATTTAGTTATTAATTTTAAATTTACGCATTTAGCAGACGCTTTTATCCAAAGCGACTTACAGTGCATTCAGCATATACATTTATTGTCAGTATGTGTGTTCCCTGGGAATCGAACCCACAACCTTAGCGCTGCTAACTCAATGCTCTACCACTGAGCCACAGGAACATAATGACTAACATATATGAATATTAATGACTGCTTGGCAGCTTTCAATTTTGAATTTTACTTTTTTTTATGTTACAGCTGTATCTTTTGTAGCAGAAATGTTTCATATAGTTTATTTCATTTATTTTATTTATTACATTGATATGGATATAAAAAACACTAGTGCAAAAAGTATATTTCTTACTGCATACCTTTATTTTAGTTTAAATTCAAACCATTATTTTCATAAAGTAACAGTTGGACACTTTGTTGCAGAAAACTCAGTATGTGATTTGTTATTGATATTTATGGCCATATTTACATTATTCAGATTTTTTATTGAAACATGTCAATTAAGAAACAGATCTGTCATTTATCCAGATTCTACCACGGTGGGAGGGGGGTGGATGGGGATTGGTGGTGGGCTGGTCTTGAGCATTACACTCCCGGGCTGAAAATGGACCCCACTCCGGCCCTGGTTGTGACCCTACCATTAACACAATATGTGTTGTTTTCACACAATATGTGTTTCTGTCTAAAATGTACAATCAAAATCAAAGATTGACTCGGTGGTCTTTATTGCTCCAGAGTTATAATATTGACGTTAGACATAAAAAAGGGGCTGATAATGTGTTTGCGGACGCACTTTCTCGAGTATAAACTTTTTTTACAAAGTTTAATTTAAGTGGGGTAGTGTTACGTTCAGCGACCTTTTTGCTGTATGTTTTGTCCTTTTGCCTCTTTTTCTCTGTTCTTACGCTTATCCTCGTAGGTACCGCTTTCCTTGGATTCTGTTGGCTATCGTTGCTGTCAATCATCATCAATCAACTATGACGACATGTTTCTCTTGCCAATCACGCTCCCGTCCGAGAGGTTTATTAAAAGGAGAATGTTCGCGAGAAGACGGGGGTGTGACACTTTGGATTGCGATTGTTTGCACCCGCGGAGTGTGCGTGTGCGTGCGTGCGTGCGCGTGTGTGTGCGTGTGTGTGAGTGTAACGGATGTATGCCAGTAAGGGCTGTGTGTAAACCTCACTCATCTGACCTCAAAATGAGGCGCTCTAGTGACTGACACTAGCGGCTGTAGCCTTTAGCCTCCTTGGTAGAGCGCCCGCCTCCCACACCGGAGTCCTGGGTTCGCGACCCGCTCGGTGAGTTGGTGCGGACCCGGGGGGTTACATTGGCGTAGTCGGCAGGATGGGAGTGAGGTTTAGGGGGTGAGTGTAACGGATGTATGCCAGTAAGGGCTGTGTGTAAACCTCACTCCTCTGACCTCAAAATGAGGCGCTCTAGTGACTGACGCTAGAGGCTGTAGCCTTTAGCCTCCTTGGTAGAGCGCCCGCCTCCCGCACTGGAGTCCCGGGTTCGCGACCCGCTCGGTGAGTTGGTGCGGACCCGGGGGGTTTCATGTGCGTGCGTGTGCGTGTTGCGCGCGCGTGTGTGTGTGTGTTGCGCTCTTGGTTTAGACTCTGTTTAGTTGGTGGAGTTTCAGAGTTCACTAACGGTTGACCTTAACAGTTTAGTCACAACCTATGTTGTTAATGGCTTGTGTTTGCCTGCTTGTCGCTGGTTTGAAAGACAAGGAAGGAGTGGAAGAGTTTAGTAAGTCACGTGACCTACATACCCGCACGTAGAGATCTTTGATGTATTAGACACATTAGTTTATGAGTGTGCACTTCTTCTGTATGTTTTGCTTTGTATAGTTAGTGTAGTTTATGACGCTTTGCGTTGAAGACTTTTATTGCCATATCTTTACTTTAATAGTTTAGGGGATTTGGGAATTAGTTAGTATGTGGGATTCTTTCATTATATTTATTTTCTGATTTAAGCGCCACTTTAACTTCCCTTCTTTTCCTTTGTCTTGTTGGTTTAACTACTTATTTATTGGGAACAATAAACCTTATTTTTGAGGTGTATTTGTGTCATGTGTTCCATTGCCACTGATTTCCCCGGCGTATTCCTTTAACATATCAATTTAATGTTACCTCTTTAAAATCCTAGACTAAATTTACATCAGAGACGTAACACTATGTATTTATTAAAGATATCCTAGATCTTTAATAGATCTCTTTAATAGACCTAGATTGTGTGGTCTTCGTTGTGGATATCAAGAGACTGTGGTTTTCTCTTAAACCAGCTGGTGGCGCTAGAGGGAATTCTCTCAATGAAACCTCCACTGTCACCATATTTTACCATACCATACTGTCACTGCTTTGTCACCATATTTTATAATTTTCTACATACTTATGATTCTCTGTATTAATATTGGTCAAGTCTCTTTACATAGTGTTCATTATTTCTTTCTTGCTGTACTTGTGTTGATTGTGTCGGTGATCACATGGATAATATCTTGTGGAGCTTCATGTTCTGCTGATCGTCACTCTCACACATCCAGGAAACCAGATCTTCATATTTTGGTTGTTTTCATATTCACTCTGCTGGTGCTTTGTCTGCCCTTTACTGTATTCAGTTTATTGATTGACTTTAATCCATTGTTCTGTGGGCTTCTTTCTGTTTTCTGTATTCCTTCATTCTTGAGGAGTTTGAAACTGATTTCAGATCCTCTCCTGACAGAATAGAGCTAGACACTAAACCGAAATTAATCTGCAGTATGTTAATATTAATAATACATAAATAATAATGATTATATTAAAGGCAACTTTTTTATTTTACTGTGTATTAACCAATACCACTGCATTTTATAAAACATGGAAATATAAATTGACATATAACAATTCAACAATATTATTATTATTATTGTATAGAGTATTTTGTTATCATATGAAAGTGATCATATTAACGTTAATCTCACATTCATACTAATGCTGTTTAATGACCGTTACATGTATGTCACACATAAACTGGATCCGTGATTCACTGCTAAAACCCAGTCATCAGAATCAGTTATGTAAAACATATAAAGTCTCAGATCTACAAAGCAAACACGGTCTTCATTTGTGGTAATTCATACTTATTTACATTTAATTCATTATCTAGTTAATTGGGGGTATTCTGTTTTTTTCACTAATATCATGATTATTGGTTGATTATTTTGTGTTGGACTATAAACATCACTGTAACTTTGTCCATGACTTAAAGAGACTTGCTGCCTTTTATATGCATATTGTTGTATGGCATGCACAGATATTAATCATAACCCCCCCACAAAGCAAGAGACATAACACAAAACAAACCAATAGTACATGTCAAACATGCTGCATTCATATATATACATAATACACTAAACAACAGAGATGAGAATGACTGTGTAGGACAGTGCTTGCTTGCTGTGTATATCTGGGTCTGCTTTGCTAAATGACTTAAGGGATCCTTGCAGTGTGAACATGGACACAGACCAGCTTTAAATCTAGTGTTTTGACTTCTAATGTGGTAATTATGTAACAGTCTTCAGCCTGCTACGAGTTGAGTGTAGTTGTAATCCTCACTGGTAGGGGGCAGTCTTAACTTCAGTTGAGCATGGATAAATGTAGTAGCAGAATAGAAGAATAGGGTATGGATACCTTTTTGGTTTGTGTGCCAATGTGCCCAGTAGCAGTGTTTGAGCTGATCTACTGTGTTTGGGGAAGGCCCTTGTTGAGAAACATTTGTGTTTCATTCTCAACTGTGAGTACGGTTATATTGTGTCCTTCATTTATTTATGAAAGAGTTATTTTGATCAGTCATTTTGTATAAAACAAAGCGGTCCGGTATTATTTCCTGGGTTTAATTGGTAATAAGATAGAATAATAATTTGTGTTTTTCTGTTTGTAGAAGGGTTTTTGTCTACGTTGTGCTTGATACATATGACAGCATTGTGGATTGAATTGGAATCTTTGTTGGTGGCGTTGACAAAGACTGAAGTCGACCTGGTTTTTTCTCTTCCCCGGAGTTGCGTTAAGGACTGCTTTGACGGTCTATAATATGGATTATAATTGCGATTCAAAGTCAACGTTTACTTCAGCCGGCATTTCCACTGGACTCCTTCAGTGTCTAACATAAACACGGATAAGACTGGTTTCTTTGACTTTTACACATATAGTGTTTTTTTACACGAATGGACATGATTCATAGTCTGATCAAGATGTTGTAATTTTAATAAAAACACGATACTTTCTTGCTAAAACATGTTAGCCATTTACTTTTTAGAAACTTGTAACATACATCTCAGTTATCCAATTACAGCTCGTCTTTTAAACATATGACTAGAAATAAAACAAACAGAAGCCTATGCCACCATCTAGTGGTCATTTTACAAACAGCAACTGAAATAAAGCCACTGGCTCATTTAACACTGAAACACAAAGATAACAATAATAATCATTTTAGTAAAGAGTGTTTTTCTTTTCTTAAACCAACACTCCTTCTCACTCGCAATACAGAAATGATTAACTAACTGGTTTAAGTCCAGCCAACTGTCTGAGTTTCTTGAACTGTTCTCCACTCAGCCCCTTTGTGAACATGTCTGCAACCATGTCATCAGTGTTACAGTATTTCAAATCAATAACTCCATTTGCAATTTGGTCTCGAATGAAATGGTATTTAATGTCAATATGTTTGGCACATCCATGATATTGAGGATTCTTTGCCATGAAGATTGCAGACTGGTTATCCTCAAATATCACAGTTGGTTTTTCTGTTTTGTTCTGTAGATCTGTCAGTAATTTTCGCATCCAGACTGCTTTTTGAGTTGCACTTGCCAATGCCATGTACTCCGCTTCTGCAGTAGAGAGTGCTACACATGACTGCTTTTTGCTTCTCCAGCTAACTGCTGCTCCGCTGATTTGAAACATATATCCTGACATAGATCTGCGATCATCTTGGTCTCCAGCCCAATCAGCATCCGAAAAACCAACGCACTCTTTTGACTCTTCTTTGTGGTACAGTAGACCTAAATCCAGTGTGCCATTTAGGTATCTCATGATGCGCTTGACAGCAGTCCAGTGTTGCTTTGTAGGCTTTGCACAAAACTTTGCAACATTATTTACTGCATAAGCAATGTCTGGTATTGTCCTTGTTGACAAATAAAGCAAACTTCCGACAGCAGACTGAAACCGTGTTTGATCGATTCCTTCATCATCATCCAAAGGTTTGACAAGCTTTGTGTTGATGTCAACCGGTGTGGCCACTGGTTTTGAGTTTTCCATTTCAAATTTTTTCAACACACTTTGGGTATATGTTGTCTGGCCCATCCAGATTTCTCCTGTTTTTGGTTTTTGAACAATTTTCACTCCTAGGAACTGTGTTAGCTCTCCCATGTCCGTAAGCTCAAAATGTCTTGCGAGCTATTTTTTCACTTCCATCATTCGCTTATTACTGTGTCCAGCCAGAAGAATGTCATCTACATACACAGCAATGATGAACATCTCATCTGTTTCTGTAGTGTAAATGCAAGGATCACTTGGTGTTTGCATAAATCCCATTTTCTTTAGCTGGTTGTCTAGAACAATGTTCCAGCACCTTGGTGATTGCTTTAGACCATAAATGCTTCGATTTAGTTTGCATACCAGATGTTCCTTTCCTTCAACGACAAAACCTTCAGGTTGTTTCATATACACTTCCTCTTTCAGCTCTCCATTTAGAAATGCTGTTTTGACATCCATCTGATGAAGCTGTAGTCCGTGTTGGACAGCCAGAGCAATTATTGTTCTCACTGATTCAAATCTCACCACTGGACTGAATGTCTCATCATAGTCTGATCCAAATTTCTGAGAAAAACCTTGTGCGACTAAACGAGCTATGTATCTTTCAAAAATTCCATCAGCATCAGCTTTCACCTTGAACACCCATTTACTTCCTACAGTTATTCGATACTTTGGCAGTTCTACCAATTTCCAGACATTATTTGCATATAGTGATTCCATTTCTTTTTCCATTGCTTCTTTCCATTCAGCCTTGTCTGGACTGGATAAAGCATCTTTTGCCGTCTTGGGTTCCATGATAGACGTACTGGTAAGTGTTACCCATTCTCCATAACGATCTGGTGGTTTTCTTGTTCTTTCTGGTTTTTGAAGCTCTTGTTCGGTTGAGTTGTTCCTGGTAGAATTTTGACATGCCGTTGAATTTGTTGAGTCTTCTTTGTCAGGTACTTGACAGTCAAATTCCACATAATGTTTTGCAGCTCCTTCTTTATCTCTCTCAGGCTCCTCAACTGCACGCTCTGATTCATTGAAAATCACATCTCGACTGTAGAACACTTTTCTTTTTTTCAGATCATAGAGTCGATATCCTTTTGTTTCAGTTCCATAACCTAGAAAGATGCATTTCTTTGCTTTGGAATCAAGTTTTTTTCTTTCATCTTTGGGTATGTGCGCATATGCTATGCATCCAAACACACGCAGATAATCAACTTTTGGTTTCTTTCCTGTCCACGCTTCAAAGGGAGTTATCCCTTCGACAGATTTTGTTGGACTTCTGTTTCTCAGATACACAGCCGTTGACAGTGCTTCCGCCCAGAACCTTTGAGGTAGTTTTGCATCAGCTAACATGGATCTCACGGTTTCCATCAGTGTTTTGTTCATCCATTCAGCTACACCGTTTTGCTCAGGAGTTTTTGGTACAGTAAGCTCATGCCGAATTCCTTTTGTCTTCAAGAAATTTTGAAAGGCAGCTGATGTATATTCTCCTCCATTGTCGGTGCGTAAGATTTTTAGCTGTTTTCCAGTATCTTTTTCTACCAATGCTTTCCATTCTAGGAACTTCTGAAAAACTTAATCTTTGTGCTTTAGAACGTACGTCCATACATAGTGAGTGTTATCATCAATGAATGTGAGGAAGTATTCAGCTCCGCTTAGAGACTTTGCATTCATTTTTCCACATACATCACTGTGCCCTAAGCCAAGGGGTTCAACTGCTCTTTTCCGACCATTAGTTTTGAACATACTGTGATGATGCTTTCCTGCAACACACGACTCACAGAAGTCTATGTCTTTTGACACATCAAAGTCGAATCCATAAACTAGACTTTCACTGCACATCTTCTTCAGATTTTGCATTCCTAAATGGCCATATTGTCGGTGCCAGACTTGCTCCTTAGAATCTTTATGGACATTTGCCTTCTCTGCACACACATGCTCACTTTCTCCGCAGTTGACATAGTAGAGACTGCCCTCTTTAGTTGCAGTAGCAATCAGCTTCTGATTCATATCTGTAATGTAACAGTCATTCTCTGTGAACTTGACTTCTTTTCCAGACTGTGTTGCCTTTGACACGCTCAGTAAATTGTATGACAGTTGAGGTACATACAATACATCACTCATCTTACACTCCTTTGTTTTATCATCGGTCAGCTGCATCTTTAGTCGTACAGTGCCACATCCTGTTGCTTCTACAGAGTATCCATCTCCAAGTGTAACTTCTTGTGACGGTTCTAAGTTGTTGAACTCAACAAACATTTCCTTGTCATTACACATATGGCAGGTTGCTCCTGAATCAACAATCCAGCTATTTAGTCCTTTCTCAGAGCTTATAGCTAGTGCATGACTGACTATTAAGCCGACACTCTCACTGTCTGAGCTGCTACTTAGTTTTTTCACACCAGCTTTATTTGCCTTGTGTTTGTTTTTTGGTTTCTCTGTTAACATCCTTGCTCTGCACAAAGACGTTGAAGTCTCTGCAGTTACGCTTAATATGTCCAAATCTTCCACAGTAGTGACACTTTGGACCTTTCCCTTTTGAGATCTGCTTTCCAGTCAGGGCTTTGGCATCACTGCTGGGTTTTTCAGCATCTCGTTCCCATAATTTGCGCTCTTCATGCAGTAATCGTTCCGTGACGACCTCCATTTTTGGTTCATCTTCACATGCTTCGAATGCCGTTACTAACATGTTAAACGAGTCTGGTAAACTGGCGAGCAAGTGTACCACGAGATCCTCCTCTTCTATTTTATCACCTACAACTGATAGCGCATCAAAAGTTTCAATCATAACTTTAATATGCTCATGGACCGCATCTCCATCCTTCAACTTTAACGAATAAAGTTTACGTCTCAGTGCTAGCTTGTTTGCCCATGTTTTCTTCTGAAACTGATCCAACAGTTTTTTCCACACCACAATAGGATCTTCAGGCTCTCCGATTAAATAGAGCAGAGATGGTTCTATTGACAATACAATGGTAGCCAACGCTCGGTCCTTTCTAGCTAAGTAATTTGCCCACTTACTTGCATCTTCTCTTGGAGCAGTTTCTATACCATTCAGCAAGTCCCATAGGCCATCTCTCAACAATGCCATCCGACACTGCACTTTCCACGTAGGATAATTCGATCCATTTAACGGAACAATCGCCACTGTTTTAGATTCCGAGCTCATTTTTCTTCACGAGAACTTAAAATCTTCAAAACAATCCTGTTGTAGCTTATCTGTCGCGTTCTGGGCCCATAACCTGTTGTAATTTTAATAAAAACACGAGACTTTCTTCTTGCTAAAACATGTTAGCTATTTACTTTTTAGAAACTTGTAACATACATCTCAGTTATCCAATTACAGCTCGTCTTTTAAACATATGACTAGAAATAAAACAAACAGAAGCCTATGCCACCATCTAGTGGTCATTTTACAAACAGCAACTGAAATAAAGCCACTGGCTCATTTAACACTGAAACACAAAGATAACAATAATAATCATTTTAGTAAAGAGTGTTTTTCTTTTCTTAAACCAACACAAGATGGGTCAATATTTGATTTCAGATGAACAAGTGGGGTGTGATTGATATTTTCACTATTGTGTTTGGTGCCAAATGTATATTGTTTCTCATATCATTTAAACTGAAAGGAATACAAGAAAAAGAAAAAAAAAACAAGAAGTTGTGTGGCTGCCTTATTTTATTAAGCAGAATTAATCATCGTTTATGTTGGAAACCCACCCAAAATCAGATATATAACTGTCTATGGTTTAAATATTAATCTGAGCTGTTATAATAAGGTAATCTCTGTGCACAATATTTGCTGGGAGGCAACGGTGTAGCCACATATGTGCTGGTGGTGTACCTAAAAATAGATGCAGAATTATTATTAATATAAATATCTTGGATATCTTCTCTGCAAATGCTGTCAGTTTGAGTCACTTTAACGTGCATCTGAAAAAGCAACACGTGCCAAACATCCTCCCATACTTAATGATAATCATTTATTAACCTGTTATACAACAAAAGACAATATTGAATAGCATGTTTGTACTCCACAGCATCAGTCGAGTGTTTGAAATAACTTCATTTTCTGACCTGGTGTGGCTTCGTATCACAGAATAAGGCAGAGAAAATATTCCATACTGTAATAAAGGCTATGTCAATTGGCACTGAATTATAAATTAACTTTTTTATTATGAAACTACCCAAGATCAGTTCACACTTTTCTATTTCCTTGTTATTTAATCAAAGCCATAGCTAGATACCTTTGTCCATAATAGGTATTTCCTGGGACGTCTGAGCTCTTTTACATCTGTGATGCATATTTGGAGTTTCTGTGCGAGGGTGCCCTCATATGGAAGCATATGGTATGGCTAAAATAAAGTGATTGCAAACACTTACCTTAAAAAAAATGAGTAAATTAAATGAATCATTTTGTTCAGTGAACCTGTAGCCTACCAGGGCCCCGCAAACCCCAGCTATGGCCCCGAGAACAGTGACAGATCAGTCAACTGTCCCAAGAATATTTCACACAGTCAAAAGTATGTTGACTTTCTCAGGCCAACATAACTATCTAAAGTTATTAACTAGCTAATAATTTCAGTAACATTAGTGTGTAGATCAACGAATGCAGGAGAAGGGGGGAGATAACGCAGATATGTGTGTCTGTGTACAGCACTTAAACTGAATACAATGTTTATATCTCCTTGTTTCAGATGATGAGATAGATGAGGACTCCTGGCCAGCCTCGTGGACTGAAGGTCAAGCTAGGGAATTTAATAACAGGCACTTTTAAATGTGCATTGAAGATTTCCAACTGATAAAACCTATGTTCCAATGACCATATTTAGGACAAATGTAGCTCTTAACTGGCCGAGTTAGATGATTAACACAGTATAAAATGAGTCTCCCATGCTGTCAAATGTCTGGTGAAAAGAAAAAACTGTATGCAGCTTGTTTTGTGCAATTCAAAGTGTGTTACACACAGGTGAGTGGGTCTGTACCTGCAGTAACACACTCTCCTCTACTCGCACTAGACACTTTTCACACTCTGCTGTGTGAACACAATCCCACAAAATACTCAGTAATATATGTGTTTACATGCTCCTGCACTACAAATCCTCTTGTACTGTTCCCCAGCCAGCTGCTTGACTCACAATGTTTCTCTCTGCACATGTACAGTATTTATGTGAAGCATTCGTATAGTTTGTATTTTTTACATTTTATCTTTATTTGTATACGGTAAACATTTATATATAGTATACATAGTCAAAATATGTCAGTAGGTTAGTTTTGTATAGGGTTATAGTGTTTTTACTTAATTGTTGAAGTCTGTATTTATGTAGTACCGTGGTCCTGTAAGGCACGACATTTCGTTCCACTGTATGTCCCCACATGTAGCGGAATGACTATAAAGCTCAACTTGAACTTGATATCATGACATTTGACTAAAGCTCAGTTTATTTAAATGTTTCAATAGATGCATATGACCTTATGATAACCATTAGGCTGTAAAATAAAGCAATGCACTGTCTGGAGAACATACACAAGCATAATGCTTCTCACTGTATTTTTCCTTTCCACATTCTGCAGTCCTGTTGTTGAATCTTCATCTTTAGTTTCTACTAACCAGTCTAATGCACTGCATAATGAAAACCAAAAATGTACCTATACAATACAACAGCATTACTTTTTAATTTCATTCACTTTAATATTATATTGTTCACCGTGTAAATAACATCACATTCACATGAATTTCACCTTCATGCAGCTGTATATTTACATGCAAAACTGCATGGATGGGCGGGACACCAAAATTCAAGAGATGGCCAGTCTCTTCCAAATTTTCAGAATTGTTCATGGGTGTGTAATATTTGTACGATTTTAAACTGGAATAACCTCCACTTACCCAAAGATTACCCACCCTAGGTCCATGCTGAAACCTCTTCAACTACATATCATTTATGTTCTGTTATCACTTCTCAGGTTCTGCAAGTAATCAGCAAAACTACTTAAAATAAAGTTGTTTCAAATTTCCTTTTTTTTGGGGGGGTGAGGGGGATTGTTTTGGTTTTTAAATTGATTACATAGGGCAGGGTTCACCAAACTTGGTCCTGGAGGGCTGGTGTCCTGCAGAGTGTAGCTTCAACCCTAATTAAACACACCTGAACAAGCCAATCAAGGTCTTGCTAGCTATACTTGAAACCTCCAGGCGGGACACATTCTGAAGGCCTGGCGACCATTGACTAAACATTTGCTTAGTTTGTAAAAACAATGCTTTCTCAACATCTCGTACATGGGCATGTAATGGTATACTCAGATGGTATACACTGTTGCTTTCAGATTGAACATTTAGTGCAGAAACTGTTCCCTCATTTCCCAAATCACCCCCAAGAATACAAATTAAACTTTTTTATTTTATTTTAAACCCAACTGTAAATATCTTATATCAGCAATTTATAACTTAGTTTACTTTGACATCTGATCTTTCAAAGCTTTTCGAAGAGATTTTGTAACAAGACATTTCTGTTCCTATTTCAGATAACCAGTGGTCCTTATACTGAGTCCACTCGTCATCAATCTTGCTCTGTCCTTCGGATCTACAGTCAGATAATGCTTAAGAAATGTATCTTTTAGAGCATCACTGAATGCTAATTATAAGAGAATAGTGTGCATCTGTGTGCATTATGTTTTCCCTTTATCAATTGGCCATATACAATGTTTTTTATTCTGATAAGACTGAATGTACCTGAAAATGTAAAATGGTGTAACCACTAAAGAATGAGAAATAGTAAATATTTTATTCACCGAGATGGCATGTAAGCATACTCATATAAATAGATATTCAATTTCAAAATATAAAACGGAAATATATTTGATAAGAGTTATCTCTGAAGTGAAATGTTAATGTGTTTTTGCAATATTTGGCAGGAGATATGCTCAAAACACCTCTGTTTTCTAAATAATCTGACCAAGTATGTAAAAATCTTTAAAATTGTGAAAATAAATGCAAAACCATGTTATTTCAATAAACTAAATTATTACTAATTTAGAGATCTATCACTTTTGGCGCTCAGAAATGTAGATTATTCTATTATGTTAATAGAAGTTCAGCGCTCCGACACTACACGCGTACCGAGCCCGAGCCCAACTGAACCGCGCTCTGGCCCACCTCTCCCAGCCGAGCCAGGGCCGGCTTAACAGACCGTAAATACATAACATAAGAACATAAATACGGAGCCATCACACTAGTCAAATGAAACGGGCTTTGGGGGTCAAACTCTTTGGGGGCGCTCGGGCACGGTTAATACAGACATGCAACAATGAAGTAAAACAATATAAACCTATACACAACTAACCTACTGACAGATTTTTACTATGCATATGCAATATATAAAAATGGTTACCTATACATAAAAAAAAGGAAATTACAAAAATGTATTTTGTATAGTATTTATAATGTTTGTATAGAATGAACACATCCTTGCTAAATGCATGGCTCGTTCCAAGATGGTCTTGAACAAGAAGAGAAAGAAATGAGAAAATCTCGATGACTAAATAATATGTAAGCTGCTGCTAATGCAAAAGAGATTGAAATGCTGAGAGCTCCTTTGATTAGGCATATAGTAGCCGGTCAAATACCGCAATGCTGTTGCTGTTAATGACATCCACATGTTGTAGCAGGAATTTTAGAGTGCGAGCTGTTGCGGTTGTAAGATTGAATCAGATCTTGCAAAGCATAATCTACTGCAGCATGTTTTTATTATTATCATATATAAGTAAAGTAAGAACTGCCTATTTTCATAATTAGCGCAAGCTGACAGCTAATTATGCTGTAATCACTCAAGAAAATAGATGATTTAATGAGAATGATCTAAGAGAGAAACTGTCTTTCATTTTATTTGTACAAGCACAGAGGTTGATGCATATGAGGCGCCGCCTAGGATTTAAATCAAACTTCGCTTATCAACACATACATAAAACACGTGCATACACCTATAAACACTCGCACATACATATAAACTTCCATGCATATACACCTATAAACACCCGCACATACATATAAACTTCCATGCATATACACCTATAAACACTCACACATACATATAAACTTCAATGCATATACACCTATAAACACTCGCACATACATATAAACTTCCATGCATATACACCTATAAACACTCGCACATACATATAAACTTCCATGCATATACACCTATAAACACTCGCACATACATATAAACTTCCATGCATATACACCTATAAACACTCACACATACATATAAACTTCCATGCATATACACCTATAAACACTCGCACATACATATAAACTTCCATGCATATACACCTATAAACACTCACACATACATATAAACTTCCATGCATATACACCTATAAACACTCGCACATACATATAAACTTCCATGCATATACACCTATAAACACTCGCACATACATATAAACTTCAATGCATATACACCTATAAACACTCGCACATACATATAAACTTTCATGCATATACACCTATAAACACTCGCACATACATATAAACTTCCATGCATATACACCTATAAACACTCGCACATACATATAAACTTCCATGCATATACACCTATAAACACCCGCACATACATATAAACTTCCATGCATATACACCTATAAACACTCGCACATACATATAAACTTCCATGCATATACACCTATAAACACTCGCACATACATATAAACTTCCATGCATATACACCTATATACACTCGCACATACATATAAACTTCCATGCATATACACCTATAAACACCCGCACATACATATAAACTTCCATGCATATACACCTATAAACACTCGCACATACATATAAACTTCCATGCATATACACCTATATACACTCGCACATACATATAAACTTCCATGCATATACACCTATAAACACTCGCACATACATATAAACTTCCATGCATATACACCTATATACACTCGCACATACATATAAACTTCCATGCATATACACCTATAAACACTCGCACATACATATAAACTCGCTGCACGCATACACACCCATACATGCTTCAGCTAAGTATATACGTGTATGCAAGTGATTTCATATGTAGACGTGCATGAACTTTTCAGTGCAAACGGAAGGCATTTCAGTGTAAAAGGAAGGCATTTCAGTGTAAAAGGAAGCAGTGGCACGTCCGGGACATTTGAAAATTGAAAATTCTTAACGTGGCTTAATGCATTAAAAGACCAAACACAATAAACACAATAACACATTATTAATAAAGCATACGATGTATAGACAAACAGATCCAGAATAAGAACGTAATGCGTTTAATTACGCGTAAAGCTTAAGGAATACGCTAACCTGGCTTGCAACGTTATGTGGGTGTCGGAAGCTAAATAAATGTGGGTGGGTCCTCCCCCAGAAAAAAAAATACTGGAGTATTTGCCTTTTTCTGTAGTCTGGTGCCTTTTAAAGAACGGAGTGTCTACTCACATAAAGTGCCTTTGTCCACTAATGTTAAAAATAAAAAAACACTGCTAATCCGTGAATTTTCTATGGCGTAAGAGATAAAGCATGTACCTTCTGTGTTTATGACGCGAGCGACCCGAGTTCGCGTCCGCCTTTTTCCGAATTCATTCTCCCTCGCATCTTTTATTATATTGGAAAGACAGTTGTTTTCAATAAAAAATAAAATAAATAATCGAAAAGTTTAAATAAAGTATCGGGTAGGAGGATTAGGTGTATCGGAGCAGCAGGTACGCTCAGTTGTTTACTTTGCTGTTTCATTTCTATGGACTCTGAATGAGCCAAGTGCAATAGATTTGAGGAAGCAGTGTGGAGGCTGTAGCTAAATTAAGTTTAATTTATTCATTTATCATTTGTCATGTCGTGTGGAATTGATTTGAATGACGGCGTTCTGAAAAGTGCACATACATGAACAAGAGACGGTAAAAGTGGGTCTCAAAAAGTCCAATAATATTCCTGTCCCACCCACACAATGGTTCCGACGCCCATACGACATTATTATTAAAATACTATACTAAATACATACTATGTACAGTACATCATTATGTATTATTAATAACATTTTTATTGCGTTTGGTATTTTAAAAACAGTTTTAATGCATTAAGCCACGTAAAATTTCCAAGCATCTGGAGATTTGCCTAGTGGGCAAACTGACTGAATATATTTGCCAATATCTCGCCTTAAACAATACTTCCAATATTTCCCTTAATGTACGTACAGTAAGCCTAAACAAGAATTTTACATAAAAAATTGGACTTACAGAAATGTGTTATTTAAATAATTGTGTACTGTACATCTATGAAGGTATATATAGGCAAACAACTCACTGTAAATCACTATAAAAGTAATACAAGAGTTACAGTTTGACAATGTGTTATTTTAAAAGTATTTTGAATTAAAAATACATCTGACATTTTAACCCAGTCGGTGGAATTGTCAAGGTGCGTTCACACCAGACGCGAATGATTTACATGTTAAGTCAATGCAAAGATGCGAAAGACAATCCCGCGGCGCTATTTGCGCGAATGAGGCAGCGCGAATTGAGCGTTTTTTTCGTGTGATTCGCGAAAAATCAGGAGCTCGCTCTAGCAGTGACGTCATTACGAGCGGAGGCAGAAAATCCGAAACAACAATGGAGGACAAAGTAATTGTGGTTGTATGTGGGTACCCGGACCTGTATATATATCTTCGTACTTTTACAAAAACAGGAATACATTTTGCAAGGAGACTGGAGCTGCCTGGCAGAAGCCCCTCCCATGACGCAAATTCAAATGTTGTGTAGTGAATTTCACACGCGAATGAAGCGAGTAAACTCAAAATGTTCAAGCGTTAAACTTCGCGCGAATAGCGCGATTTATTCGCGTCTGGTGTGAACGCACCTGAAGACGGTCCCTTAACCATCGAGCACAATATGCTTCAAAATTTTCTCCAATTTAAATTTACTGCTACAATACACATTTAAAAAATTAATATGCCACAACATTATATCGACATCATTTTTTTTTAACTGCCAGACTCAATAACCACATTATTACTAAATCATGCTATACTGTACATAGTTTGATCTTATAATGTGTTTATTGGGTTTGGTCTTTTAAAAACACTGTTTTAATGCATTAAACCACGTTAACAATTTTCAATTTTCAAATGTCCCGGCATCTGGAGATGCCGCCGGAAGTGCCACTGCTTCCTTTTACACTGAAATGCCTTCCGTTTGCACTGAAATGTTCACGCACATCTACATATGAAATCACTTGCATACACGTATATACTTAGCTGAAGCATGTATGGGTGTGTATGCGTGCAGCGAGTTTATATGTATGTGCGAGTGTTTATAGTTGTATATGCATGGAAGTTTATATGTATGTGCGAGTGTTTATAGGTGTATATGCATGGAAGTTTATATGTATGTGCGAGTGTTTATAGGTGTATATGCATGGAAGTTTATATGTATGTGCGAGTGTTTATAGGTGTATATGCATGGAAGTTTATATGTATGTGCGAGTGTTTATAGGTGTATATGCATGGAAGTTTATATGTATGTGTGAGTGTTTATAGGTGTATATGCATGGAAGTTTATATGTATGTGCGGGTGTTTATAGGTGTATAGGCCTATGCATGGAAGTTTATGTATGTGCGAGTGTTTATAGGTGTATAGGCCTATGCATGGAAGTTTATATGTATGTGCGAGTGTTTATAGGTGTATAGGCCTATGCATGGAAGTTTATATGTATGTGCGGGTGTTTATAGGTGTATAGGCCTATGCATGGAAGTTTATATGTATGTGCGGGTGTTTATAGGTGTATAGGCCTATGCATGGAAGTTTATATGTATGTGCGGGTGTTTATATGTGTATAGGCCTATGCATGGAAGTTTATATGTATGTGCGAGTGTTTATAGGTGTATGCACGTGTTTTATGTATGTGTTGATAAGCGAAGTTTGATTTAAATCCTAGGCGGCGCCTCATAGATGCACAATCCAGAATTAATAATAAAGGCACTTACATTAATTCAACAAGCAGACAGATAATTTGAAATAAACATCCCAAATCAACCAAAATATTACACTCAGATCACCACTTGGGGTTGTTTGTTAAAATGCGAGACAGCATTTACAAAAGGACTGACTGAAACACTTAGGAGTCAGTTATATACGGTTCATATTCCTCTACGATTGATATTAGGAGGTGTTTTTAATTAATGACTGTTTGACTTATTTGTGATGGTTCTTGTTCACAAATACAAGTTGACCGCAGTCATCCTGATGTCCAGCTGTTGCTCATGTGATAGAAGAATAAGTCACTTTATCCTCGTCATGAACCTGAATGAACATCACAAATATATAATAATATGCAAGTGTTAACCCACAGATATTACAGCATGATATTAGAGCTTAACTCAAGATACACATTTACAGGACCGGCGTCTAAGAATAAAACTGATTCAGAAGTACAAACTATGTTAAGAGAAGGTGGATTCATTAGTGTCATCGACAGAAGAACAGGGAAGTGTTTTACTCGCCTCAATCTTTTTGGCTCAGATTTCACAGTGTGTGGTAATCTCAGTATAAATCGCATCATCTTTCTGCTCCTAAACATTAACGGAGACATGGTGAAGTAAGTTTTGATTATTGTTATATGTGGCATTTAAACAAGAAACAGTACAATACACTAATTAACAGCTGATGATTATCTAAGTTATAATAAAAATGGGTTACATTTATACAGCATTTTTCTAGGCACTCAAAGCGCTTTACATAGTAATCTCCTCATCCACCACCAGTGTGCAGCATCCACCTGGATGATGCGACGGCAGCCATATTGTGTCAGTACCGCTCACCACACACCAGATACAGGTGGAGAGGAGACAGAGCGATGAAGCCAATCAGTGTATGGGGATGATTAGGAGGCCATAATGGTCAGAGGCCAATGGGAGAATTTGGCCAGGATACCGGGGTTACACCTCTACTCTTTTTCAAAGGACATCCTGGGATTATTAATGACCACAGAGAGTCAGGACCTTGATTTAACGTCTCATCCGAAGGATGGTGCGTTTGTCCCCGTCACTACACTGGGGCGTTAGGACCCACACAGACCACAGGGTGAGCATCCCCCGGTGGCTTCACTAACACCTCTTCCAACAGTAACCTAGTTTTCACCGGAGGTCTCCAATCCAGGTACTGACCAGCTCAACCCTGCTTAGCTTCAGTGGGAGACCGGTCTTGGGCTGCAGGGTGATATAGCTGCTGATGCAGTTGACTAATAGACAAAATAATATCTACTGTGTCAATATCATGGGTCATTAGCATTATGATACTTACCGCAGAGTCATTAGTCCCTTTTCTGTTATCTGAAAAATAATGGGAATATTTATGATAACTCACCAACAAAACACAAAATGTGAATGATGAATTACAAAAGTCTAAAATAATTATTATGCTGAAAAATATCATACGTTTTCTTGTTAGTTCATTGATTAATGTTCACTCAAGCCAAACATTTGATCACACCACATATTGAACATCACATCTTAATAAATGACTGATAAAACTGAAACCTGTCTGTAAATCATTTAAGTCAGATATTTTGAAACGCTTGTCTGTTGTTATACCTGTAAACTCAGAAAACTCACCAGCTCTTCTTTTACGAACCACCCAAAGAATAACAGCAGTGATGAGAACAGCCAACACAGCAGCAACAACGATCCCAATCACTGACGAAGAGACTATAGAGAGACACGTTCAGATTCAGAGAAACACAACAGCAGCAACAACGATCCCAATCACTGACGAAGAGACTATAGAGAGACACGTTCAGATTCAGAGAAACACAACAACAGCAACAACGATCCCAATCACTGACGAAGAGACTATAGAGAGACACGTTCAGATTCAGAGGAACACAACAGCAGCAACAACGATCCCAATCACTGACGAAGAGACTATAGAGAGACACGTTCAGATTCAGAGGAACACAACAACAGCAACAACGATCCCAATCACTGACGAAGAGACTATAGAGAGACACGTTCAGATTCAGAGGAACACAGCAGCAGGACATCGCCTTTGAAAACTACTACTTACAGATTAATAAAGTAATAAGAAACACGATTGTTTGGAGACGAGTGCTTGAGGTCTACAAATTAAACATGAACAGTGATACGCTTCTCTTAAGCTGATGATACAAGGGGCAAATTTGGAGCAATATCACCAGGCAGCTTTGGGAAATGTTGCTGTCAACGGCCAATCAGGTGAGACACAGAGCCCACAACCGATCTAAAATACCCAGACAGAAATGTGTTAACTATTCTCAATGGGGAAGTACAAGAAATGTTGCTCAAAAGAAAAAAGTTGCCACATGTATCATCAGTCTATAAAAACAGTTATGTGAAAACCAATTCTACTGTAAGTGTCACATTAAAACACTGACATAAGTAAGACACATAAATACGTTGCTGTGCATCTGGAGTTGTTTCATGAGTTGCGGTGGGATCTTTATCTGTATAAGATGCAAGATTAATGATCCGTGTCTATCAAATATTACTGGGCTACACTCTGTTCACAAATCTGATTAAATCTGAGTTGCTTTTCAGAAGCAGGTGTATTGATACAATGTGTTATAGTCTCAATGATATAAAGTTATCAGCACAAATGAACTGCAGTATCTCTGAATAATAATCAAAAGCAAAGCAAGAAACCAGTTATGGCTCAGTTAGGACTCTAAGAGTCTCCTTGTGGACCGAGAGGAAAGCTTTAAAGAGTCTAAGTTTATGATCATCTCCTGATTCTAGAAGAATGTGAATAAAACCACTGAAGAGAGAATCATTCGTAAAAACCTCGAATTAGAGAGTTTAGAGTAACTTGATTCTGTGTTGCTGCTGTAGTTGATGCTATGGAGGATAAATGTATAGTTTTAGATTTATGAGCCAGATTGTGGAAATACAGAGATAATATTTGAACGTGTGAAAACATCAAGTTACAGTTTAGATTTCAGTGACAGAGTCGTATTATCTCCAGCAGCTCTGAAGAGCAAAAACAACCTCATAACATAGACTAGATTATATTAAAACTGTTTGTGAGAGCAAGTGCAAAGCACTGAAGTGAGAGACGGATGAAGTGTGTCAGAGATCATGGACCTTGTTCTGTAGGAGCTGCTGATGTAGTTTGGTTTGATTTCTTCTCAGAGTTTGATCTGCTGACTGGAATCAGTGTTGAATCCATTAAACCTGCAGAAGATGAATGTTCAGATGCATCATACTGTTGAACATTAATATCATATCATCATAATTCATCATTACATCACATGACATACAGTCTGTGTTCATTTATCAACATTTACAGAGTTATTATACTTATATTATACATGCAGAGGAGAGTAGTGAAGGGTTTTTACTCTGCTTTAAAAGTATTGTTCAAGTGTCTTTATCAGTGTTTTCTGTAGAATTGTATTTTTTACTGCACTACTTTTCATTTCAAACATCATTTAATAACTAATTACATCAGAAATCTAGTACTTTGTTACTTTGTTACTTTTATTTAAGTGAAAGTAATTCAAAGATTTACTTGAGTACAAGAAAGCACTATGTTTAATATTCTTAAGTATTGCATGTAATATTTAAATATATATTAAATATAGTGCATATTAATTATGAAATTATGCTTTGGAATGTAGTGAAGTAAAAATGTTCCAAAATAAATCACTGATAAATTACAGATACTTTAATTTATTTGAGTAAAATAGAAATACTTCACTGTCCGTCTCTTATTATATGAGAGTAAAACACAATGATCTGCAGCCCATAAACCCAGAATTACATTATTAATCATCATATCTCTGTATCAGAGATTCTTCTGAGATTAATTAAATAAATGTAGTTTCTTATCTGAATACTTGTCAGTAAACATTGATATTAACAGCTGATTATGTTCCTGGGTTGGTTATGATTATTGATTATGTTCCTGGGTTGGTTATGATATATGATTATTGATTATGTACCTGGTTGTGTATGATATATGATTATTGATTATGTTCCTGGGTTGGTTATGATATATGATTATTGATTATGTTCCTGGGTTGGTTATGATATATGATTATTGATTATGTTCCTGGGTTGGTTATGATATATGATTATTGATTATGTACCTGGTTGGTTATGATATATGATTATTGATTATGTACCTGGTTGTGTATGATATATGATTATTGATTATGTACCTGGTTGGTTATGATATATGATTATTGATTATGTTCCTGGGTTGGTTATGATATATGATTATTGATTATGTTCCTGGGTTGGTTATGATATATGATTATTGATTATGTACCTGGTTGTTATGATATATGATTATTGATTATGTTCCTGGGTTGGTTATGATATATGATTATTGATTATGTTCCTGGGTTGGTTATGATATATGATTATTGATTATGTTCCTGGGTTGGTTATGTTATATGATTATTGATTATGTACCTGGTTGTGTATGATATATGATTATTGATTAGGTACCTGGTTGTTATGATATATGATTATTGATTATGTTCCTGGGTTGGTTATGATATATGATTATTGATTATGTTCCTGGGTTGGTTATGATATATGATTATTGATTATGTTCCTGGGTTGGTTATGATATATGATTATTGATTATGTTCCTGGGTTGGTTATGTTATATGATTATTGATTATGTTCCTGGGTTGTTATGATATATGATTATTGATTATGTTCCTGGGTTGGTTATGATATATGATTATTGATTATGTTCCTGGGTTGGTTATGATATATGATTATTGATTATGTTCCTGGGTTGGTTATGATATATGATTAATGATTATGTTCCTGGGTTGTTATGATATATGATTATTGATTATGTTCCTGGGTTGGTTATGATATATGATTATTGATTATGTACCTGGTTGTGTATGATATATGATTATTGATTATGTACCTGGTTGTGTATGATATATGATTATTGATTATGTTCCTGGGTTGTTATGATATATGATTATTGATTATGTACCTGGTTGGTTATGATATATGATTATTGATTATGTTCCTGGGTTGTTATGATATATGATTATTGATTATGTTCCTGGGTTGGTTATGATATATGATTATTGATTATGTTCCTGGGTTGGTTATGATATATGATTATTGATTATGTTCCTGGGTTGGTTATGTTATATGATTATTGATTATGTACCTGGTTGTGTATGATATATGATTATTTATTATGTACCTGGTTGTGTATGATATATGATTATTGATTATGTTCCTGGGTTGGTTATGATATATGATTATTGATTATGTACCTGGTTGGTTATGATATATAATTATTGATTATGTTCCTGGGTTGTTATGATATATGATTATTGACTATGTACCTGGGTTGGTTATGATATATGATTATTGACTATGTACCTGGGTTGGTTATGATTAGTGGTGGGCATAGATTAATTTTTTTAATCTAGATTAATCTCACTGTAATATTGGAATTAATCTAGATTAATCTAGATTAAAATGGCTCATTTGAATTCTGCCGAAGGCATTCAGAATATGTGTGCTACCCAAATAATGACTAAAAGTAAGTCTTTGAGAACGGGTTTCTCAAGCCAGGTGGCGCATTAGACCAGGGGCTCATCTCTTGTTTCCAAAATGCATCACAAACTTTAATCTCTTCCCGTCCCAATCCCACGAAAAAACTGGAGGAAAATCCCGTTCCACTCCCGGAAGAATGACTCCCATTCCCTCCCACTCCCGTGTTGTTTTTTTTTTTTTTTTTTTTTGCCGATAACTGTCAATTACAGTAAAAATATAGTATAGATCACAGCGTGCCCACCTTATTAGTTGAATAAAAACCCAAAATGTCGTTTTTTGTTATTATATTGAACTGAAAGCCATCTTATGCACAGTGTTGCACAGATTAAATTTCATGTAAATCATCCATGCTAACACACACGTCTTCTATTTGTTAGACATTTCACTCTCTATAGATATATTTTTCAAAGACGGAGTTTCGAAGTTTCTCGCTCAAGTTCACATGAGACCTAAAGCGCATCCTGTTTGCTTAAAAGCGCAACGTTTCGTTGTTATTCTGAGTGCACACAAATAAACGTAGAGTCTTTACAGATTCGAAAGATGTATTAGGCTACTTTTATCTGTATGACCAAAAATGACGGAGATTTTAAGAGCAAGTGAGCGCACCGGAGCCTGTCCTGCAGCAAACGCGCTTCCACACAAACACTTCAATAGCGCACATTTCTCTAGGTTAACATCATATTGAGCGGCCATGTAAAGTTGCTACTACATGCATCTTTCAGATGAAAAGCCATATTTGAGGTTGATGAATGATAGGTGAGCGTTTGGATGTCCTGCCCGATTGTATTACCACACAGACCAGCCGTTAACAATCTGTCCATCACGGACTGCGAGCCTCTAGTTCGGAGACTCGTTCTCGCCCCCTACAGTGCAATTCGGCTAGGTATACATCCGCGCTAAAATATCAGGGTGAAAGTCATCATAGCTTGCGTAGTATAGACCCAGCTCCCAACCCAACTTTGAGAATAGATTAACGGCGATATTTTTTTTATCGCCCGATAAGAGTCTCACGTTAACGCAGCACGTTAATGCCGATAACGGCCCACCACTAGTTATGATATATGATTATTGATTATGTATCTGGGTTGTGTATGATATATGATTATTGATTATGTTCCTGGGTTGGTTATGATATATGATTATTGATTATGTTCCTGGGTTGGTTATGATATATGATTATTGATTATGTTCCTGGGTTGTTATGATATATGATTATGTTCCTGGGTTGGTTATGATATATGATTATTGATTATGTTCCTGGGTTGGTTATGATATATGATTATTGATTATGTTCCTGGGTTGGTTATGATATATGATTATTGATTATGTTCCTGGGTTGGTTATGATATATGATTATTGATTATGTACCTGGTTGTTATGATATATGATTATTGATTATGTTCCTGGGTTGGTTATGATATATGATTATTGATTATGTTCCTGGGTTGGTTATGATATATGATTATTGATTATGTTCCTGGGTTGGTTATGATATATGATTATTGATTATGTACCTGGTTGTGTATGATATATGATTATTGATTATGTTCCTGGGTTGGTTATGATATATGATTATTGATTATGTTCCTGGGTTGGTTATGATATATGATTATTGATTATGTTCCTGGGTTGGTTATGATATATGATTATTGATTATGTACCTGGTTGTGTATGATATATGATTATTGATTATGTTCCTGGGCTGGTTATGATATATGATTATTGATTATGTACCTGGGTTGGTTATGATATATGATTATTGATTATGTTCCTGGGCTGGTTATGATATATGATTATTGATTATGTTCCTGGGTTGGTTATGATATATGATTAATGATTATGTTCCTGGGTTGGTTATGATATATGATTATTGATTATGTTCCTGGGTTGGTTATGATATATGATTATTGATTATGTACCTGGTTGTGTATGATATATGATTATTGATTATGTACCTGGTTGTTATGATATATGATTATTGATTATGTACCTGGGTTGGTTATGATATATGATTATTGATTATGTACCTGGTTGTGTATGATATATGATTATTGATTATGTTCCTGGGTTGTGTAGGATATATGATTATTGATTATGTACCTAGTTGTTATGATATATGATTATTGATTATGTACCTGGTTGTTATGATATATGATTATTGATTATGTACCTGGTTGTGTATGATATATGATTATTGATTATGTACCTGGTTGTGTATGATATATGATTATTGATTATGTTCCTGGGTTGTGTATGATATATGATTATTGATTATGTTCCTGGGTTGTTATGATATATGATTATTGATTATGTACCTGGTTGTGGAGGAGCTGTAGTTGATGTAGATCTGGTGACTGGAGACGGTGTCTTTGTTTCGGTCGGAGCTGAAGATGAATGTTCAGATACGTCATAGACTACAATCATATTTAAATGACTGATCATTAATTGTGAATATTAATAATTTACCTGAATACTTGACAGTATATGTGACTGAGGTCTTGACTTGATTTCTCTGTTTAACCTGACATCTCCACTCTCTGTTGTGATCTTCATTCAGGAGTGTTGTAGTCAGAGAGATATAACACCGTCCTGAGGATGATATCTGAAATCTGGAGTCGTTCTGCAGATTCACATCAGCCTGATTCACCCAGATCAGCTTAATACTCTCAGAACTGACCAAAGTATCACAAGAGACTCGATCATAATATAACTGACAGAAGAGAGTCACAGAGCGGCCTGATCTGATCTCAGACTGTGAGGATGATGAAGAGACTGAAACAGAGAATCAGACAGAGATTACACGACTGATTCCAGTCTTTTCAGAGACAATAATATTACTGTTTAATTCAACATATAATCATAATATTCACAGAAACACTGACCATGAAGAACATGCAGATAAACTTGTGCATCAGTTCCTTGTTTTACATCATTCACATATTGTCTGCAGGTGTAAGATCCACGATCTTCTTTTGTGACTTTCTCTATGTTCAGAGAGCAGTCAGAGTCCAGACTCAGTCTCTCATATCTCTCGATGTTATTCCTCTTTATCCCTCCAACAATCAGTTCAACTGTCTCTGAATGTGTGTTATACATCCATGTAGTTGATGTGCAGCCAGAACGAGCATTATTACAGGACAGACGGACATTTTCACCAGAACTGCCGAACACATGAGTCACTTCTGCTCCACTGGAATCTACAAATTAAAACATATTTATATTTAAAAACTAAAAACACATCTCTTCCATCTTTATTTGACCCTCTAACTCTAGCACTCTCTATTCTAATTTTATTTTATCTAATCTGTCTTCTTTTTTATTTAAAAAAACACACAAACATTTGACCCTCTGTCAATAGCTTATTTATTCTCTAACTGCAAGCTTTTCTTGTAAAACTTACACTAAGTTTCTTTTTTCTATATTTTACTTGTTTAAAATAATAATAATATAATAATATAAATAAAAACACCTTCCTACGTGTACTGCGTTCGGCTAACCAGGACTTGTAATATTGTAATAGCTAAATATTGTAAATAAATAAAATAAATATTTACTCTTACTCTAATATGTTTACTCATTTTGTCCTGTTTTAAGCAGAAATTGAACAATGCAGAGTAAACTGGTGTATAATATCTCACAACACTTTAGTTCACTTTATAACAATCTTAACTTGAACAGATCTTTGCATCACATGCATGAGTGTAACAATCAGGGGCGGACAATCCCATTTCTCTGTCTTACCCCTAGCCCTTGTCCCTCGAAACTGAGTGGTAAGCGCTAGGGGTGAAAATATCCCCCTGTGAAATGAGACACCACTTGGTTACTGTTACGTCATCATACATCTTCGCTAGCGTGCTGCTACGTCACCAGAGGCGGCAAGTGTTGATCACAAACTCTCCGTCTAAAAGTGTGTGTTTTGTCTGCGTGTCCAGGTTGAACGAGCTTCTTGTGTATCCTGCTTGTAGCAAATTATAATATGATGAATCTGAAGTTGACAGCCGCGCGAGTGCGAGGCATCTCTCTCTCAGCCCCCCCGCCCCCCCCCCCCCCCCCCCCCCCCCCCCCCTCTCAATCTCTCTCAATTTAAATTTAAGTGTGCTTTATTGGCATGACAAAAACTATACATTTGTATTGCCAAAGCAATTGCAGCTGTGCTGCTCACAAGTAGTGCACATTTGAATTAACAGAAAGAAAAATAATCTCTCTCTCTCTCTCTCTCTCTCTCTTTGCGTCTGCTCTGTTCAGCGCACGCACACACCTCTCTCTCTCTCTCTCTCTCGCTCTCTCTTTGCGTCTGCTCTGTTCAGCGCACGCACACACCTCTCTCTCTCTCTCTCTCTCCGCGTCTGCTCTGTTCAGCGCACGCACACACCTCTCTCTCTCTCTCTCTCTCTCTCTCTCTCTCTCCGCGTCTGCTCTGTTCAGCGCACGACACACACCTCTCTCTCTCTCCTCTCTCTCTCTCTCTCTCTCTCTCCGCGTCTGCTCTGTTCAGCGCGCGCACACATCTCTTTACATTAGCGGTTGAAAGGAGCTGCGCTTTCAGTGAAAACACATGTGCTGCTTCTTTAATCAGGGCTCTCAAGTCTCACGCATTTCAACCCGTTCACACGCTCTCACGCCACACCTCGTATTGTTCACGCTGAGACAGGGATAACTTGTCCCGCGCATGTACAGTTAATAGACGAGGGAATACTCTCTGACGAGTTCATAGCTCTCTCGACTCTCGAGTTAAACGGAGTTAAATGCCACCAACCAGCCAATCAGAAATTAGGATGTTGTTGTTTGCGTTTAAATTACGCTATTCTGCCGCACGCGCGTTCGTTACTAAGCAACATGGATGCGCGTGTATCCGATTGATTGAGACATCTGAGTTAATTTGATTTCCATATATATATGTGTGTGTGTGTGTGTGTGTGTGTGTGTGTGTGTGTGTGTGTGTGTGTGTGTGTGTGTGGTTCAGGTATACCCTACGTTATGGGGACAAAATGTCCCCACAACGATGGCAATATCCAAAATCCTTGTCCGTGTGGGGACATTTTTTGGTCCCCATGAGGAAACCAGCTTATAAATCAGACTAAGTGATGTTTTTTGAAAATGTAAAATTGCAGAATGTCTCCTGTGATGATTAGGTTTAGGGATAGGGGCAGTGTAAGGGGATAGAATATACAGTTTGTACAGTATAAAAACCATTACGTCTATGGAAAGTCCCCATAAAACATGGAAACCCAACATGTGTGTGTGTGTGTGTGTGTGTGTGTGTGTGTGTGTGAGAGAGAGAGGAGAAATGTTCTAGATATGAGTTAACTTCAGCAAAACTTGCATTTAACGTTCTGTTTGCAATGGTTCTTATTGTGAGTTCCTATCAATTGTTGTAGGTGGGGCCTTAATTAGTGGGACACCAAAGGAAAATATATCGCTTCTCCTTTAAGCGTTCGTGCTCAGATGCATAACATATGCGAACGGGGAAGTAGAGGTAGTTTTACTCTCTCATATTTATCTTGCATTTACTGTGTCTTTGTAATTGTAATCGCTGCATTAATGGTGTTAAAGCACTGTTAAGAGGTTCTGTCATAACGTGTATCAGTGTGATTAGCGTATTTTCATTGAAAGTGGTGCTGTTAACCATGTTACATTTAGTGCTTCATTCGCACGTGTATTTCTCCATGCAGGGATGTGAGAGACCTTCTGATGTCTGTGTATACTAATCTTGCCTCACTACTCTGTTTAAGGAGTAAATACAGTGAAACCGTCATCACATTCATGGTGTAGTTGTTTCTGTGGTGTCTGGAGATTACCATTTGAGGTCTGCTACACGCGCACATGGAGTGTAAGAAGAGAAAGATCCGATGAATGCTGTAGGTAACCCCTTCATTTTTTTAAAATGTATTTTATTTTTAATGTAATCAATTTTAAGATTCCTGGACGAAATTACTTGCCTGTGAAAAGATAGTGAGAGCTGATTTTGGGGAATGAAGCCAAATTCGTGCTAAAGTATATTACTGATGCAGTATAAAAAAAAAACTCTCCAACTGCTTTGCAACCAGAAGTTTTAAATTAGCTTTGGCTTCCTAAAGGAAAGTACTAGACATGTTATAACAGTTGGTAATCTGTAGGGCTGTAATGATACGCGATATGAAACCGAAATCGCGACACTCAGATCCACGATCCTGTGTCGCGGTGTGATAAGGGAGAATCGCGACACACCCCGTGACTACCTTTCCAGAAGTTGAGCTAGTGGCACACAGATTTCCCCCTCAAGGACATCGCGTGCGTGCTCCTTGCCCAAACAAAAGACGCAAAGATTGTGTGTGTCATCGCAAATAACGAGGACACGGATCCACACACTTATTGAACGCCTTGCTAGTGCTCGCCATGATAATAAAGGAAAACTGTATTCCTACCAGAATGCACGTTTCTTCAAACAGACCAGTCAGTGAAGACAAAGAAGAGGATGATGTATTCTCCCGGCGGTCCTTATATTATGGTCGCGCCGGCCAACGGATGGTGATTTACATATGTATCTTCAGACACGAGTCACGCTGAAGGCGTTCCCCATAGCGACCCCTAGGGGACGCAGTTCGAAGTTCCCATGAAGGGGAACTTGATTGAAGAAGAATTTTCAACATGCTCGAATCATCTCCACAATGGAGTTTAGTTCTGTTTGTTTTTCAACATTATTTTGTTACAAAGAAAACAGAAGTGTTATAGCTTTGGCTATTTATTTATTTTATATATGGCTATTTATATTGTTAATAATTTGCATAGTTAATCTTGTTCTTTGGTGTTCAGTTTATAAAGATTTTTCAAATATTATTTAATAAAAAATATAGTTTTAAAAATCTTTCTTTTTTTTTCTCCCACCCCCCACGAAAAAATCGTGATACGAACCGAATCGTGGGTCAAAAATCGTGATACGAACCGAATCGTGGGTTTGGTGTATCGTTACAGCCCTAGTAACCAGCCCTGTATGAAAGACAGACAAATTGATATCTAAATAAAATAAATTGTTTTACATAAGAAGTGTAAAAAAATACAAAGAAATTTGGCCCCAAACATGCCAACTGAATGAGAAGGGTCTGGCTGCAGACTTACTCTTGCATTCTCAGACACTTGCGCGCTCGGACACTTGCACGCTCAGCACTTGTATTCTCAGACACTTGCACGCTCAGCACTTGTATTCTCAGACACTTGCACGCTCAGCACTTGTATTCTCAGACACTTGCACGCTCAGACACTTGCACGCTCAGCACTTGCATGCTCAGACACTTGCATGCTCAGACACTTGCACGCTCAGCACTTGTATTCTCAGACACTTGCACGCTCAGCACTTGCATGCTCAGACACTTGCACGCTCAGCACTTGTATTCTCAGACACTTGCACGCTCAGCACTTGCACGCTCAGCACTTGCATGCTCAGACACTTGCACGCTCAGCACTTGTATTCTCAGACACTTGCACGCTCAGCACTTGTATTCTCAGACACTTGCACGCTCAGCACTTGCGCGCGTTCGGACACTTGCGCGCGCTCGGACACTTGCACTCGGACTATAATCCAAGATATCCAAGTGTCCGAGCTTGGATATCTTGGATTACAATTTACAACTAGACGGATGTAATGTTACTTCCTCTACAGTTAAAAATCTGGGTGTTATATTAGACAGCAACCTATCTTTTGAAAATCATATTTCCAATGTTACAAAAATAGCATTCTTCCATCTTAGAAACATTGCCAAGCTACGGAACATGTTAAGTGTTTCTGATGCAGAAAAGTTAGTTCATGCATTCATGACCTCTAGACTGGACTATTGTAATGCACTGCTAGGTGCTTGTCCTGCATCTTCAATAAACAAGCTACAGATAGTACAAAATGCTGCGGCTAGAGTCCTTACCAGGTCAAGAAAATATGATCATATTACTCCAATTTTACAGTCTCTGCACTAGCTACCTATTAAGTTTCGTATCAGTTACAAAATATTATTACTTGCCTATAAGGCCCTAAATGATTTAGCTCCTGCGTACCTAACTAATCTTCTATCACGCTACAATCCAACCCGCTCCCTTAGGTCGCAAAACTCTGGACTCTTGGTAGTACCGAGGATAGCAAAGTCCACTAAAGGAGGAAGAACTTTTTCATATCTGGCTCCTAAACTCTGGAATAGCCTTCCTGATAACGTTCGGGGTTCAGACACACTCTCTCTGTTTAAATCTAGATTAAAGACACATCTCTTTAGCCAAGCATTCATATAATGCATCTCACAATCTTGTACTGCCAGTCTATCTGAACAAATGCACATTATTATGCTTTAGCTTGGGTTATACTGATAATTTCATCCAGGGTTATTCCTGGATGGAACAACTGCTACGCTAATTGTCTTACTGTTTCTATGTTTCTGCCACGGAATTAACATCCCATAATTACACAAGCTTCAGTCTGGATCCAACCCTTAAACGATTGAGATGACCGAACACCTGAGAAGAGACGATGACAACCCCTCCGAGGACCTCAGAGGAAGCCAACCATCAGCGATTATACTGACTTAACCAAAGTCTGCCATAAATGGAGGATCAGCACCTGGAGACAACCTCTACAGCCCCTACAGCTCTGAACGTCAGTGGAGTCTAGGACACATAGATGAGCCCCAGAGACAGATCTCCAGTGAGGACCTCGTCACCTAGACATACATCGGGGAAAGACCCCTGGAACCAGTGGACCACTTACACTCTGACTTTGCTGCAGTTGGAACAAACTACTGGTTCGTCTGGCCAGAGGGGAACTGGCCCCCCGACTGAGCCTGGTTTCTCCCAAGGTTTTTTCTCCGTTCTGTCACCGATGGAGTTTTCGTTCCTTGCCGCTGTCGCCTCTGGCTTGCTTAGTTGGGGACACTTCATTTCCAGCACAATCATCGACTTGATTGCACAGATATTATTTAAACTGAACTAAGCTGGACAATGCAATTACTAAATTCAATAATGAAATGCATTCAGCTGATAATTGAGTGTTAAATCCTGTCATTTTACATTTTTGACACAACTTGCCTATTTTTATATTGTGTAGTGCTTTGTTACAATTTGTATTGTTAAAAGCGCTATATAAATAAAGGTGACTTGACTTGACTTGCGCTCTCGGACACTTGCGCTCTCGGACACTTGCGCTCTCGGACACTTGCGCGCTCGGACACTTGCGCTCTCGGACACATGCCCTCTAGGACACATGCACGCTCGGACACTTGCGCACTCGGACACTTGCGCTTCCGCGAGTGATGTCACTTGCAGTCTTTTTTATGTTTTATTTTGTTCTATGTATTGATTATTTTTTGTGTGAATCTCTCAACATTTTACAACAGTAGCAGGTAGTGAAGACAAGAAAAAATAAACTAAAATACAATGTTACCTGCAATCGCTGCTTGCACTTTCTGCTACCTGCAATGTCACTTGCATTCGACAGGAATCATGTGCGTTGCCAACGAAGACAAGACGTTGTGGTGGTTAAACGATTAAAACTAATCGATGGAGCAAAGTCTGGACGAGTATTTAAAAAAAAATTTTTTATTATGCTTATCCTATAATTTTAAATGGCTTTGTCAAATTAATTTATTTTTCACTGCAGCACTTGTCACTGTGTTAACAGCAAGATGTTAAATTAATGTAATATTTTGACAAGACTAATAAAATAAATATAATTTTGTGCAGACTAAACTTTTATTTGTTAGTCTCTCTCTCTGTCTTTCATCAGAAATGTGAACAAACAGTGAATATATCGCGGGAGCGGGTGGGTACGGAATAAAACCTTGCGGGAGCGGGACTAAAAAAACAGTCCCGTGCAGACCTCTACATCAGATCAGATTTCATTTGTCACCTAAAGAGAGATGACTGACAAGAAATGTTGTCTGTATTACACACGATGAGAAGTTTTGCTGCTCCGAAACACAGACTGCGTAGAGCGGTGGTACTGTTATTTATTTATAGGCTATTTATATTTTACATTACTTTACATGCGAGTCATAATATTAGTGAATATATTATATTGATATTTCCAGCATTGCCTTTGTGATCGATCTATCGGGCGTCCCTGATCTAAGTTATAATGTTAAAAAAAACATTTGTTTCTCATGTATTTGGTTCCACAGTATTTGCTGATGTTTATTTAAACAGTGTGATTTTTTTTTCCCATTATCTTACATCAAGGTGTCCCTGCAAACTGTCTTATTAATTTGTGCTAATAAACGTTCTTCATTTCATAATTGTTTGTTCCTCATTCTTAACTGATTTTTAGTTTTGTATATTTAAACTTTGTGTACCTTATTTGTAATTTTATATCAGGCATATAGCATGGTGTCTTTTTATTCGTTTTGTTAATAAATGTTATATGTACTACGTTGTATTTTGTTGTTGCTTGAATTGAATTTCTTCAAAGTGAACATAAAATGCGCACGGTGCTTTTATAAGCTATTTAAGCAAAGGAAAGAGGGAAAACTAAAAATAACTAAAAACAAACATCTGCTTGACGCCGAATTGCCGCTTCAGGATTAATAGAAAGTTACAAGCAGCTGAGTTTGTATCGAGGTATGAGCTAAACTCTGCAGGAACGTGGACCTCGAGGACCAGAGCCGAGAACCTCTGACATACAAAATCTCAAATGTGTGAAAAATGTCAAACACCTCCATTTGCACATTCAAACTCCAGCGAGACTCACTGCTCGAGTGATTCAATCATTTTTGAAATGGTTCATTATACAGATCTTGTGTAGTGTATTATAGATCATAAAGATATGTCTTTACCTGTGAGAAGTGCAGAGAGAAGGATCAGTCCCAGCAGACACATGTGACTCTTATCAGTCATTTTCTGTTTCTGTCAGTCTTTCTCTTCACTCTATATTTACAGCTCTTTCTTTAAACATCGTCAGCTCCTCGTGTGGGTGTTAACTTCCTCTGATCTGAAACAACTGACCGTTTATTCCTCACACTATACGGCTACATTTCACTCACAATATACTGATGTGAAAAATCATCTATAATATATTTAGTAGTTAGGTTTGTTCAGATTCTAACTTAGCAATGCAAAATAAATGTATACAGAAACTGAAATGTGGAAAACTATAACGTGTATAAAAATGTGTAAAAAATAAATACATTTAAAATAAATTAAATAAATAATGAAACTCAGAAAAATTACTTAAACAAAATGTGTGTATAAAGATCATTTAATTGTTGTTTCTCCAAAAATAGTATGTAATAGGAAATATATTATTATTATTATTATACATTTTATCACCTTTAGTGCATTGCCGTTTTTAAATTACACTTGTTTTCTGGTTAGTACCTCACAGCTGAAAATTCAGAAAGAAAATCGTGCTTCCCATCTGTTTATAATGAATGGAGACTCATGTATAAATAATAAAGCAGTTTGTTGCTCTTGGGAAGTGTCTGTTGAATGTCTAAAATGTAAGTTTACTCTCAATATATATTTATATAATGTATTTATAACAATATATTTATCAGATGTGAGACAATTTTTACAATCAGTAGTCTAGTGTTTTATTTGTTGTTATTACACTCTTCTAGTTCTAGTTTTCTCAGAGCTGCAATTGCACCGTAGTTTGGAAACACATTAGTACAGAGTGTGAGGACTCAGTGGGTTTGACCACACTGGCTCAACACACCCGGTTTAGACTGATAGCTGTGAAATGATCTCACATTCAGATGCAGTTCCTCCTCTTTCTTTAAGTGAACAGATACATGGCTTTAAACTCTCTATCTTTTCAGTTCATGATCACATATGATACGTTCAGTGCAAAATTTTAAGTACTTATAATTTTCATAAGGATCTATGTGATTCAGGAGAAGAATCGTCCCAGTGTTTCAGTCCCAAATCGGCCACGCAGCAGCAGTGTTTGCATCGCTTAAGCGGTGCTTGTGGAAGAAGGCTGATATCACGATCACAATCAAGATGCGCCTTTTCCGGTCCCTAATCATTCTGATCCTACTATATGGATCGGAGACTTAGACCCTTCTGTAGATGGAGATCAACAAACTAGAGACCTTTCAAATACAATGCCTTTGGTAAATCTTGGGCGCATCCCGGTTTGACCGGCTCTGGAATGAAACTGTAAGTCAACAATGCGACAACAAGCCCAAGATCGAAAAGGCAACACAGAAAAGACGCTTACAGTGGTTTGCCAATGACCACCAACGTGGAAAGTACGGCGCCATGCACCGAAGAATACCTGGGTGAAACAAGTCAAATACAGCCTTCATAATCGTCTCACACTCGTAGATGACAAGACTCTAACCACCGATCCATTAGCATGGAGTCAAGTCGCTGGGAGGCGTCAGCACCTACAGCAGCGTATGAGCTAAGACGTCGTATTCGGCACAACAACAGCTAAGGATAAGAGAGAGAGAGAGAGAGACGTTCAGCATATTTAATTAAACAGAAGTTAAACCCATCTATGTTACATGACTAAAATTGAGCAACTGAATCTTCAAAATCCACCACCTCCAGAGAGCCCTGATTACCCATACTTATGTTCCTGAACCCCTTCAACCACAACGGATTACCCAAGTTCATACGTCACCCAGTTCAGGTCACCCCGGAATCAATGCCACCGCGAATCTGCTCAAGAACCGCTTCTGGTGGCCCTCACTGCTCACTGACACAACCAAATTCGTACAGAATTGCACCACATGTAACACCTCCAAATCTCCCAGGCAGCTCCCAGCCGGTCTGCTAAACCCACTTCCCACACCACGTCAACCTTGATCCCATATAGCTATTGACTTTATCACCGATCTGCCCAATTCTCAAGGTCATACCACCATACTTAACATAGTTGACCGATTCTCCAAAGCATGCCGTCTCATCCTCAATCCAACAGTCAGACAGAACACCTGAATCAGGAGGTCATACGGTTTCTCAGATCATAATGTCAACAACATCAAACTGATTGGAGCAGGTAGCAGGTATTCTGGGCAGAATATGCACAAAATTTCCCTTACAAAACCCGCCACAGGAATGACCCCCTTCAAATGCGTTCTGGGCTTCCAACCTCCAATGTTCCCCTGGTCAGGAGAACCCACTGACCTACCATTCATTACCGACTGGAGTTCTACGTCTTCGACTCCCGTGTAGAAAGCTCAGTCCCAGGTATGTGGGTCCATTCCAAATTTGTAGACAAATAACCCCAGTATCATTTCATTTGGAATTGCCCTCTAATTATCGTATTTCTCCCACATTTCATGTATAACTTCTCAAACCCACTGGTGGTCCGAGAGGAGAGACGGAGGAGGGAGCCCAGCCACAGACCCCCCTGCCTTTCTTGGTGGATGGCGAGGAGGCCTACAGAGTGTACGAGTTGCTAGACTCCAGACGCTGGGGCGGCACCCTCCAGTATCTGGTTGACTGGGAGGGGTTCGGTCCAGAGGAGCATTCCTGGGTCAACGCAGGAGACATCCAAGACCCTACACTCACTGAGGAATTTCACAGGATGCATCCGGAGAAACCGGCCCCTCGACCTCGGGGGAGACCCTGGCGTCGCTTGATTCCTCACGTCAGGAGCCGCTCGCAGGGTGAGGGCTCTGTTACAGAGGAGGCTCCCTTACCGCCTCCTTCGCACCACCAGAGGGAACCATCACCTGAATATTAGTCAGTTGCCATTCGGACTCCATTTCAAATTTCCCCTCATACCTGGGACTGATCAATCATCCACACCTGTTCCCCATTTACACACACACATATAAGCCACAAACACATATAAGCCACACACACATATAAGCCACACACACACACACACACACACACACACACACACGGACCTGTTGCAAAGTCTTGATTTGCCTTGCTGTCATTTCTGAGCGTTCTACCCTTGTTTACTTACTTGTTATCTGACCTTGGACTGTTTACTCGTTATTCTGATTGTTTGCTGCCTGCCCCGACTTGGATTGTGTTTATTGAACTGTAATTGTTTGCCTCCTGCCCTGACCTCTTGTCTGGTCTTCAACTCTGTCTTTGCCTTGCCTCTACTGTTCTGCCTTGCCGGTGTTTGACCCTGTACTGCCTGACTATTTTCTATAAAAACTGCAAATGGATCCAAACTTCTCTGACTCATTACATCTGAGATGACCGAACACCTGATAAGAGATCATGCCAACACCTCAGAGAATATACAGAATTAACAAAATGTTGCCATAAGTTAAATATATGAAGTTTCTGCAATATATATAAATCTATTGTTGAAACTTAATTTCCTGTAAAGCTGCTTTGCAACGATTGTTTTGTGAAAAGCATTTTACAATTAATCTTGAATTTTATTTAATTGAATATTAAAGGGCAAATACAGTGGTTTAAGGATTACACGTGGCAATTTTCAAAAAGGAAAGATGCAGATATAATTTTTCAGCCCATAACTCTGCAGACTCACTGAGGTCATTCTGTCAGAGTTTATTTGGAGAAACAAAGAGTGAGAGAGATGCAGGACGTATGTCGTCACTGGAACAAAACAGCCGAGGTGTGAATGACCTGTCATGCTTTTGTTTTATTTAGAGGTTTGTTTTTGGGTGCAGCATGAGAAGATGGAGAAGTGATATCTGTACAAACATCACATCTGCAGCACCTCATGTCACCACACGCCTTATATCTATCTTCTGTCTATCTATCTTCAGATCTTTTGTCATCATTAATGCGTGATTAAAACTACACTGTTTATAATGAGTACATACCATCATCAATTTATATTTTATTCATTTTTCCCTCTGTACCCTTAAACACTATGGTAAGCTTATATTAATATTTATATTTAGAGTTGTAGGAGCAGATTTCACGGGAAACTGCATATTTTTTGCATATTGAAGTCACAACAACTGGACATCGAACCGAAAAGAGTTTGCAAGCAAGTGACACAAATGTAATAAAATATGAATCAACATAGTTTACATCACATCAGCTGTGCACTGACTAGGTTCACAAACAGTGTTTAAAGGAACACTCCACTTTTTTTTTTTTAAATAGGCTAATTTTCCAACTCCCCAAGAGGTCAACAGTTGAATTTTACCGTTTTTAAACCCATTCAGCCGATCTCCGGGTCTGGCGGTAGCACTTTTAGCGTAGCTTAGCATAGATAAATTAATCTTATTAGGCCGTTAGCATCTCGCTCAAAAATGACCAAAGATATTTGATATTTTTCCTATTTAAAACTTGACTCTTCTGTAGTTACATTGTGTACTAAGACTTGCCTTTATTTATTTTATTACATATTTTGCATTTACAGTTTCTCTTATTAGCTTCTGTATATATGTACATTTGAAGTGACTCACATGAACACTAGTGAAATGGGAAGTTAAACAGAGTGATGGAGTAATTGCTGACATGCCGTGTCTATATTCAGGCATGAATCTCGTCATTCAGTACAAAAGTGCAGTTTTATGAAGAAAGAAAGACAACGGTGGAGACAGAAACAGGTCCATCTACAAATGCTAAGAAATCAAGCCAGAAAACATGAACAGAAACAGCGTTCTCACTCTTTTTCACTTTCACTTTTGTATGCGTAAGTGTAAAAATTGAGAAAATCCAGCATTTAGCAACTCCAGATTTGTGTAAATTCAGGCCAAACATTCAACTTCAGCCTCATTAGGAGTGAAGAAACAATAATTAAACAAAGTGCATATTAATAATGCTGTTTGATACAAAACAAAATTACAAATGAAAGTTAATCATAATAATCCATACCCTGTCAGAAAGCAGGCACAGAATAAAGCAGGGGCACTTGAACAGTGTGTGCAGCCCTCTTATTTTAGACAAAATACATATATAAAATAAAATACATCAACATTAAGAAAAGCAGATGCTAATTTGGAAAATTAATAAATACTATGGTGTAACAAGTATGGATAGAACTACTACTGATGCATAAATCTGAATTCCAGTTTAAATACATTTCCAAACAGCTACATATACAGTGGGTACGGAAAGTATTCAGACCCCCTTAAATTTTTCACTCTTTGTTATATTGCAGCCATTTGCTAAAATCATTTAAGTTCATTTTTTTTCCTCATTAATGTACAATGCACCCCATATTGACAGAAAAACACAGAATTGTTGACATTTTTGCAGATTTACTAAAAAAGAAAAACTGAAATATCACATGGTCCTAAGTATTCAGACCCTTTGCTGTGACACTCATATATTTAACTCAGGTGCTGTCCATTTCTTCTGATCATCCTTGAGATGGTTCTACGCCTTCATTTGAGTCCAGCTGTGTTTGATTATACTGATTGGACTTGATTAGGAAAGCCACACACCTGTCTATATAAGACCTTATAGCTCACAGTGCATGTCAGAGCAAATGAGAATCATGAGGTCAAAGGAACTGCCTGAAGAGCTCAGAAACAGAATTGTGGCAAGGCACAGATCTGGCCAAGGTTACAAAAAAATGTCTGCTGCACTTAAGGTTCCTAAGAGCACAGTGGCCTCCATAATCCTTAAATGGAAGACGTTGGGACGACCAGAACCCTTCCTAGAGCTGGCCGTCCGGCCAAACTGAGCTATCGGGGGAGAAGAGCCTTGGTGAGAGAGGTAAAGAAGAACCCAAAGATCACTGTGGCTGAGCTCCAGAGATGCATTCGGGAGATGGGAGAAAGTTGTAGAAAGTCAACCATCACTGCAGCCCTCCACCAGTCGGGGCTTTATGGCAGAGTGGCCCGACGGAAGCCTCTCCTCAGTGCAAGACACATGAAAGCCCGCATGGAGGACTCCAAGATGGTGACAAATAAGATTCTCTGGTCTGATGAGACCAAGATAGAACTTTTTGGCCTTAATTCTAAGCGGTATGTGTGGAGAAAACCAGGCACTGCTCATCACCTGTCCAATACAGTCCCAACAGTGAAGCATGGTGGTGGCAGCATCATGCTGTGGGGGTGTTTTTCAGCTGCAGGGACAGGACGACTGGTTGAAATCGAGGGAAAGATGAATGCGGCCAAGTACAGGGATATCCTGGACGAAACCCTTCTCCAGAGTGCTCAGGACCTCAGACTGGGCCGAAGGTTTACCTTCCAACAAGACAATGACCCTAAGCACACAGCTAAATTAATGAAGAAGTGGCTTCACAACAACTGTTCTTGAATGGCCCAGCCAGAGCCCTGACTTAAACCCAATTGAGCATCTCTGGAGAGACCTAAAAATGGCTGTCCACCAACGTTTACCATCCAACCTGACAGAACTGGAGAGGATCTGCAAGGAGGTATGGCAGAGGATCCCCAAATCCAGGTGTGAAAAACTTGTTGCATCTTTCCCAAAAAGACTCATGGCTGTATTAAATCAAAAGGGTGCTTCTACTAAATACTGAGCAAAGGGTCTGAATACTTAGGACCATGTGATATTTCAATTTTTCTTTTTTAATAAATCTGCAAAAATGTCAACAATTCTGTGTTTTTCTGTCAATATGGGGTGCTGTGTGCACATTAATGATTTTAGCAAATGGCTGCAATATAACAAAGAGTGAAAAATTTAAGGGGGTCTGAATACTTTCCGTACCCACTGTATACTGCTTATATCAGTATAATTATCTCCTTTCTCATCAGTTTTTATTAAAAACCTTTCAATGTTTGAGAATACATTTTTTTCTCAGTTTATTGATCATAAATCACATTAGTTCAGATCTATAGCTCCACATTCGTATATTTAATAACATTCTCACATTTCTTTGCTCAGTCCAGACCTGTTGATATTCACTCTCGTCAGTTTTATTGGTTCAGAAAACTATTCAAACCCTTACAAGATTTCACTCGAGGACCGCTGAAACAGAAAAATACATTCATCAATCTATTCTGTCCTTATTCTGAAGGAATAAATATGATCGGGCTGACAAGGATATTGTATTTCATCCCTAAAAATAAGTATTTAGTACAGCAAAAGAGATCGAGAAGCATTTCTAAGTTCAGTGCATGTGTTTGCCTGCTCACAAAGAAAAGATTCAACGACAGGCCTTGGTTTACACATTACAAAAATAAAGTCCTACTACACACTAGAGGGCAGTATTTGCCAAGGTATACATACACAGCAGCTGTGGTCAGATTTTCTGTCGCCAAAAACACAAATAAAATCACTGTTGGAATAAGTGCTATAACGACACTAATTTGTGGAGATTGAGTTCCACAAATCTGAATGCATTATATGTAAATTGACTTAAGATAAACATTTTGCACAATTTATTATCTGTAATATCATTGTGTTGCCACTAGATGCCTGTATAGCCCTATGTACCAATCCATAGTTGCTAAGACATTTGGATTTGGATTTGTTATGACATTTGGATTTGGATACATATTTAGATACTATAAATGGCAACTTTTATCTTTGTTTTTTGTTCAATTATTTTGTTGTTGTTGCTTGAAACATTGATTCAAGATTTCAGTAATTGCATTATTATTTCAGTCAAATCTATAAAACCCTTTGTTGCCCCAAACTACATATAAAAGCCTGATCAGTGGCATAAAAGTAATTAATTCAGTTATTAATCCTTTGCTACTCATTAACGCGTGAACTTCCCCTTTAAATAACGTGACGCTCTGTGCTCATGTGTATGACGCTGCTTGCAGTAAGTGCTGTGTTAGAAGTGAATTAATTGATTCAGCATTTCGGCACCTCCGAAAGGATGCATTAAACTCGACAAAGCGGTGTAATAAAGGATATATTGATCTCGTGAATTAGCAAACCTTACTATACCAATATTTTCTTAATTGGCTGTTAAAGTTTATATGAGAATATTACATGACACACTGATTCTTTAACAATGCATTGGCGCAAAATCGCACACATTTTGTACTCGCAACATGATTTACACAAATGCTGCCTAAAAAAACACTGATTTTGTGCACTTTATTTACTGTACCAATATTTTAAATTGGCCTTTGAACTTAGCTTTACTGCATGGCAAAACAAAAAAAGCGTTAGCTTGCCAAAGCACTGACAGAGCCCATTGATCTAATCGTGTTGATGAGCACTCAAAATGCAAGCATGCAACAATCAGGCAGCAATGACAGTGCTCTGATCCAATGGCATACAGGCATCGTCAGATTGACAGCACTCTGATCCAATGGCATACAGGCATCGTCAGATTGCCAGCGCTCTGATCCAATGGCATACAGGCATCGTCAGATTGACAGCGCTCTGATCCAATGGCATTCAGGCATCGTCAGATTGACAGCGCTCTGATCCAATGGCATACAGGCATCATCAGATTGACAGCGCTCTGATCCAATGGCATACAGGCATCATCAGATTGACAGAGCTCTGATCCAATGGCATACAGGCATCGTCAGATTGACAGAGCTCTGATCCAATGGCATACAGGCATCGTCAGATTGACAGCGCTCTGATCCAATGGCATACAGGCATCGTCAGATTGACAGCGCTCTGATCCAGTGGCATATAGGCATCGTTAGATTGACAGCGCTCTGATCCAATGGCATACAGGCATCATCCGATTGACAGAGCTCTGATCCAATGGCATACAGGCATCTCCAATGGCATACAGGCATCATCAGATTGACAGCGCTCTGATCCAATGGCATACAGGCATCTCCAATGGCATACAGGCATCATCAGATGTACAGTGCTCTGATCCAATGGCATACAGGCATCGTCAGATGTACAGTGCTCTGATCCAATGGCATACAGGCATGGTCAGATTGACAGCGCTCTGATCTCTCTCTCTCTCTCTCTCTCTCTCTCTCTCTCTCTCTCTCTCTCTCTCTCTCTCTCTCTCTCTCTCTCTGTCTTTCTCTCTCTCTCTCTCTCTCTCTCTCTCTCTCTCTCTCTCACAAAAAGGCTTAACATCATAAATCTGTCCACAATACCTTGATGATAAGAAGAACAAAAGAACACTTATCGATAATTCCAACTCGGGAAGTAGTTTGTAAAATTAATGGTCAAAGAGATGCATAGCTTGACCATCACATGTAAATCCATGATAGAAACCATGAGCTAAAGACTTCCTCAGATTGATTTCCCTCACCTACAAGACAATAACCAGTTCTTCAAGCACAGTAAACATCAGTTTTGCAAGATGTCACAATATTGTGCAGCTTCTGGTTGTAAAAACTGCTGAGATTTAAACTTTTCACATGTGACAATGAATTGATTTGTGTTTTTAGATGCATTATTAACCCAATATTACAGGTTTTCAAACTGTTTTCAGTGTCATGTTAGCTAACGGCTTTGTCTTATGTCAGTTTAGCAAAATCATCTGCTGAAGTCTCTTGCAGATACTCATACATGTGTAGAGTTATGGTTGCAGACGCAGTCAACTTGTGTTCACAAATCAGTTCCAATATGGAGGACGATATTTGACTGCTCCAATATGGAGGACAGTTTGTGCATAGCAACCCATAGTAACAGACACTACTCTGTGTATCAGGGCTTAAAAATATACAAAATCTGTTCACTTCGAGCAGAATCAGTATTTTAATGTTACTGTTCATGTGTCCTTCTGTATTATTACTGTTCCGAAACCGGTTTGAGTAGGAAAAAAGACAGTTTTTTCCCCCATAATAACAATAATAATAATAGAGCATTTTCTTTACACAAAAAAACAAAACTATTTTGCACTTAGCCATAGACAATACATCACCAGCTATCTGGATTATGGCCAAATGTATTAAAAAAAACAATTAAAAACCCTGCTGTTTTGCTGCTTGGTTTAAACCACCCCCCCACCCCCGCACACAATTCTCTGTTGTTGTTGTTTTTTACACATCAGTTGTAGTGATTTTGCGGTGCATTGTGGGATAGAATGAGTGTATTTGATAACGTTCACTATGGTTTCAGACACCACTACGAATTACTGTCCTCTCAAATATGGTTTAGTCGAGGATTTCAGACTCAGTCTGTCTTTGACAGAGATCGTTTTGTTTGCATTATTCAGCCGCGTCCCACAACATTGATCATGAAGCAAATGTGTGATTAGTTGATTCTTTTTAATCAGTAAAGACTGTATAACACTATCAGTGTGGATTGATTCCCAAACAAAGGACTCGTATCACACCTAACTACAAGACTTCAATGTAGTTGAATTAATGATGTCTAAATATACAAAAGATAAATGTATTTATTATTAAAATAATCACAATCTTTTCCCGATGCCTTTATTTTCAAATATTTCTTCCTTGATGTCCTTAAACAATAGTCAATAGAACCGTACCAGAATCATTCAATCATAAAATACCAGAATCATTAAATCATAAAATACCAGAATCATAAAATGATTCCCTAGACATCGTCTCTCTTCTGTTTCTTCAAAACTAACTCTTAGCTCTTACTGATATTAAATTAGGCATTTCTGGACATTTATGCATTACTCACAAATGCCTCAAGCACAGATATAGTTTAAAAGAGGATGTAAAAACAGTTACGTTACAACATATTTCGAACACACAATCAAGAGGTTTCTGTATGATATAAATCTAAATCAGCACAATAATATTTCATTGTAAATAAACATGTTTGACATAGTCTGCTTCATGTGTTACTTTTATTATTGACAATCAAATCTGATCTTACACGTGTTACTGAGAGCAGCTGCTCAAACACCAAATTATCATTCTTGTCATATTGTGACAAACATTTAAATCATCACAAATCTATTTCTGTTTTCATAATTAGTGCAAGCTGACAGCTAATTGGTATGCAGTAATCACTCAAGAAAATAGATGATTTAATGAAAATTATCTAAGAGAGAAACTGTCTTTCATTTTTTTTGTTCAAGCATAGTTTGATGCACAATACATAATTAATAATAAAGGCACTTACATTAATTCAACAAGCAGACAGCTAACATCCCAAATCAACCAAAATATTACACTCAGATCAGCGCTTGGGATTGTTTGTTAAAACGCGAGAGACAGCATTTACAGACAGACTGAAACACTTAGGAGTCAGTTATATACGGTTCATATTCCTCTATGATTGATATTCGGAGGTGTTTTTAATTAATGACTGTTTGACTTATTTGTGATGGTTTTTGTTCACAGAGGTATAAAGTTGACCGCAGTCATCCTGATGTCCAGCTGTTGCTCATCTGATAGAAGAATAAGTCACTTTATCCTCGTCATGAACCTGAATGAACATCACAAATATATAACAATATGCAAGTGTTAACCCACAGATATTACAGCATGATGTTAGAGCTTAACTCAAGATACACATTTACAGGACCGGCGTCTAAGAATAAAACTGATTCAGAAGTACAAACTATGTTAAGAGAAGGTGGATTCATTAGTGTCACCGACAGAAGAACAGGGAAGTGTTTTACTCACCTCAATCTTTTTGGCTCTGATTTTGCGGTGTGTGACAACCTCAGTATAAGTCACGTCATCTTTCTGCTCCTAAACATGAATGGAGACATGGTGAAGTAAGTTTTGATTATTGTTATATGTGGCATTTAAACAAGAAACAGTACAATACACTAATTAACAGCTGATGATTATCTAAGTTATAATAAAAATGGGTTACATTTATATAGCACTTTTCTAGGCACGCACAGCGCTTTACATAGTAAGGGGGGGGGACCGGGGGGGTATCTCCTCATCCACCACCAGTGTGCAGCATCCACCTGGATGATGCGATGGCAGCCATATTGTGCCAGAACGCCCACCACACACCAGCTACAGGTGGAGAGGAGACAGTGATGAAGCCAATCAGTGTATGGGTGAATTGGGCCAGACCTCTACTCTTTTTGAAAGACATCCTGGGATTTTTAATGACCACAGAGAGTCAGGACCTCAGTTTAACGTCTCATCTGAAGGACGGTGCGTTTTACAGTATAGTGTCTCCATCACTACACTGGGGTGTTAGGACCAGTGTTGGGAAAGTTATGCATTACAATATTGTGCTACTCCCTAAAAAAGTAACTAATTACGTTACTTAGTTACTTTTTATGTAAAGTAATGTGTTATATTACTTTTGCGTTACTTTCGCGTTACTTTTTCAATATGAGCAGGGCATGATTGTTTGTTTTTAATACAAGAAGTTATATTTATAGCAAATGTAAAAGCCTTTCACACCAAAAAGTGTAATGAATAAACCTCAGACTGAAGGACGAGTAAATCACGTCTGTACAGAAGAACACAGGAGAAGTTCAACACTCTTCAACAATTAAAAAGCAATAAAGCACAATTGTTAATTTATTTTTTCTTATTATTATGGTTGAACTGGATCATCAAAGGTCAGCAGCAAACACATTGGTTAGTAAAATGAGAATATATATATTTGTGTTGTTTAACATTTTTAATTATTGCAGGTTTGCGTCATATTCTGAGTTTGCATTTCACTGTTTTAATTCATTTTGATGAATACTGAATCTGTATTTTGCGAGTGGGATGAATTAATACACGTTTACATTTAGTCTAGATTAGAACTACAGTAAGATCATGTTCACACAGCGCACTGTCAGTCGATAAATGGAAAAAAAGTAACGTCTAGGTTACGTATGTAACCCCCGTTCCCTGATGGAGGGAACGGAGACGTTATGTCGTGACGACATAGGGGATTTACCTGGAAGCCCCGAACATCTCTGACTAAGAGAAAACGCCAATGAAATTGGCTAGTGGATTTTGCATACCTGAGCCACTCCCCGTGCATACGGGTATAAAAGGGCGACAGGTGCATCCACTCATTAGGTTTTACGCTGAGGAGCCGAGACGAGTCCCTGGCAACCAGCGATGGTTCAAGATCGTGGCATGGGGACACAACGTCTCCGTTCCCTCCATCAGGGAACGGGGGTTACGTACGTAACCTAGACGTTCCCTATCTGTCGGTCACTACGAGTTATGTCGTGACGACATAGGGGTCCTATGGAAAGCGCCACAAGCTGAACCCCGTCACAACCTTGTGGCATGCACAGTCTGACTGCCGGGGGTGCTTGGAGGATTCCACCAGGGTTCACCGTCCGGGGAACTGAACTGGGGGAGTAAAAGGCGCTCGTATCCCCGGGTGAGGGGGAATGGCGCAGCAAGCGTGACACCGGCCAGTTCTTCTCGCCCATTACTTACTCAATACACGGGAAGAAACTGGCTCAACGCGAAGATTGTAGAATCTTGCGAAGGTGTTCGGTGTCGCCCAGCCCGCAGCTCTGCAGATGTCTGCCAAAGAGGCACCGTGCGCCAACGCATGGGAGGAGGCAACACTCCTGGTGGAGTGAGCCCTCACCCCCAGGGGGCACGGCTCGCCTTGCGACTGGTACGCCAAGGCGACGGCCTCCACTATCCAGTGGGCCAACCTCTGTTTGGAGACAGCCTTCCCTTTCTGCTGCCCTCCGTGGCAGACAAAGAGCTGCTCGGAGCTTCTGACGCTCCGGGTGCGGGTCACGTATATGCGCAATGCTCTTACGGGACACAGCAACGCTAAGGCTGGATCTGCCTCCTCCGAGGGCAGTGCTTGCAGGTTCACCACCTGATCGTGGAAGGGCGTGGTGGAACCTTGGGCACGTATCCAGGCCGGGGTCTCAAGACAACGTGAGAGTAGACCGGCCCGAACACAAGGCACTCTTCGCTTACCGAAAACGCCTGGAGGTCCCCGACCCATTTGATGGAAGTGAGCGCGGTCAGGAGCGCTGTCTTAAGAGACAGGAACTTCAGCTCGACTGAGTCCAGCGGCTCAAAGGGGCCCCTCTGAAGTCCAGCCAGGACGATAGAGAGGTCCCAAGAGGGCACAAGGGGAGGCCAAGGGGAGGCTAGCCCTTGGACCAGCGGCGGAACAGAAACAAAACGAAACAGAAGATTCTCCTCCCGGCCCTCCACCGGGGGAAGGAGCGGTGCTGTTCTCGCCGTCTCCTGAGAAAGAGCAAACTCCAACATCTCCGGGTTGCCCGCGTCAGGGCCGCTTCGTCGACTTTCTGGACGACTTGGGGCCTGGCTGGGACGCGGGGGGCGCCGCTCTCCTGCGAGAGGCTCGACGCACCGGCCTATGTGTCGATTCGGCCTGGGGCGGAGCAGCTCTGGAGGACGCAGGAGGGCGCCCACGGCGACGGGCAGACTGAGGCCTGGCCCCGGGGGCAGCGGTGGATGGTGCATCACGCCGGGGCAGGATGTGCTGGATCGCCTCGGTCTGCTGCTGTACCGCCGAGGACTGCTGGGCGAAGCCCTCGACGGTGTCGCCGAACAGCCCTCCCTGGGAGATGGGGGCGTCGAGAAAGCGTGCCTTGTCGACGTCCTTCATCTCTGCCAGGTTGACCAGAGATGGTGCTCCTGGACCACCATGGTGGACATCGCCTTCCCGAGGGACCGCGCCGTGACTTTCGTCGCTCGTAGAGCGAAGTCAGTCGCCGTGCGCAGCTCCTGCATCAACCCCGGGTCGGTACTACCCTCGTGCACCTGTTTGAGCGCCTTGGCTTGGTGAACCTGCAGGATAGCCATGGCGTGCAGGGCTGAGGCTGCCTGGCCCGCAGCACTGTAAGCTTTGGCCGCGAGAGCGGCTGTCAGCTTACAGGCCTTGGACGGGAGACGCGGACGGTTCCTCCAAGTGGCGGCGTTTCGTGGGCACACGTGCACCGCGACCGCTCTCTCCACCTGGGGAATGCCCGCGTACCCCCTGGCCACTCCGCCGTCGAGAGTAGTGAGGACGGAGGAGGCGGACGAGCGGCTTCTGGCCGTGAAAGGGGCCATCCACGAACTCGTCAGCTCCTCATGCACCTCCGGGAAGAAAGGCACTGGGGCAGGGCGCGGTTGTGAGCCGCGCCCCGCTCCGAGAAACCAATCGTCCAGCCGCGAGGGCTCGGGACTGGGCGGTCTGTTGACCTCCAGCCCGATGCTCACGGCTTCCCGGGCAAGCATGACCGTCAGCTCTGGGTCCGGTGCGGCGGTGGCGACAACACCCGAGGGGGGCAGCCCCACCGCACCTTCATCCTCAGAGGACGTGAACCCATCCCCCGATGCTGCGATCGACATCCTATCTACAGATGGCGCACCGAATGAAATGCTGGGCGCCCCGTGGGACAGACCAGCGAAATCACCCGGGAACCGGACGGCATGTTCGCTGCGTTCGGAGTAAGAGGTCCGTGGGGGCGTGCCCGGCGGAGAGGCTCTTACAGTAACCCTCAGATCTCCCAGAGCCTCAGCCGGCGATCCTCTGCTCGAGCCAGAGAGATCAGCACGGGTGGCGGCAGAGGGTGCCAATCCTTTCATAAAGGAAAGGCGAGATCGCAGCGAAATCATGCTCATACGCCCACAACAGATGCATGAGTCATCCACGAACGCAGCTTCAGCGTGACGGCGGCCCAGACACTGAAGACAACGATCGTGTACGTCATCCGCAGACAGAAAACGACCGCAACCAGAAGGACACGGACGAAACGGCATCTTGAAAAAGACACGATCGTCCGTGATTTGCTCTTTTAGAATTTGCTCTCTCAGTTGAAGTGCCCAGGGGAATCGCTGATGAGAGGGACTCCGCTGATCGCACCGTTACGCCAACCGGGAACAAAACAAAGATGAACGGCTTTGTGGAGATCAGCACTCTTCTCATCCACTCGGCTCCGAAGCAAAAATCTAATGAGTGGATGCACCTGTCGCCCTTTTATACCCGTATGCACGGGGAGTGGCTCAGGTATGCAAAATCCACTAGCCAATTTCATTGGCGTTTTCTCTTAGTCAGAGATGTTCGGGGCTTCCAGGTAAATCCCCTATGTCGTCACGACATAACTCGTAGTGACCAACAGATAGGGAACTCAAGTTACTTTTTTGAAAAAGTAACTCAGATATTTTCTAGTAAAATAAAAAGTAATGCGTTACTTTACTAGTTACTTGAAAAAAGTAATATTATTACGTAACTTGCGTTACTTGTAATGAGTTACTCCCAACACTGGTTAGGACCCACTCAGACCAAGCACCCCCCGCTGGTCTCACTAACACCTCTTCAAACAGTAACCTAGTTTTCACCGGAGGTCTCCCATCAGGTACTGACCAGCTCAACCCTGCTTAGATTCAGTGGGTGACCGGTCTTGGGCTGCAGGGTGATATAGCTGCTGATGCATTTGACTAATAGACACAATACTATCTAATGTATCACCCTCATGGGTTATTGGCATTATGATACTTACAACAGAGTCATTAGTCCCTTTTCTGTTATCTGAAAAATAATGGTAATATTTATGATAACTCACCAACAAAACACAGAATGCGAACGATGAATGACACAAGTCTAGAATAATTATGCTGAAAAATATAATACGTTTTCTTGTTAGTTTGTTGATTAATGTTCACTCAAGAAAAACGTTTGATCACATCACATATTGATCATCACATCTTAACAAATGCCTGATAAAACTGAAACCTGTCTGTAAATCATTTAAGTCAGATATTTTGAAACGCTTGTCTGTTGTTATACCTGTAAACTCAGAAAACTCACCAGCTCTTCTTTTACGAACCACCCAAAGAATAACAGCAGTGATGAGAACAGCCAACACAGCAGCAACAACGATCCCAATCACTGACGAAGAGACTATAGAGAGACACGTTCAGATTCAGAGAAACACAACAACAGCAACAACGATCCCAATCACTGATGAAGAGACTATAGAGAGACACGTTCAGATTCAGAGAAACACAACAACAGCAACAACGATCCCAATCACTGACGAAGAGACTATAGAGAGACACGTTCAGATTCAGAGAAACACAACAACAGCAACAACGATCCCAATCACTGACGAAGAGACTATAGAGCGACACGTTCAGATTCAGAGAAACACAACAACAGGACATCGTCTTTGAAAACTACTACTTACAGATTAATAAAGTAATAAGAAACACGATTGTTTGGAGACTTGACAAGATTAAAGGATTATGGATTGGTGGTTTGTTGGTGATGTACATGAGACATGACATAAAGTCAAAGTTGTGATCAGCTTTTCTAACATCTCCACAGAGAAATCAGTTGTATGTTTAGAGACTGATTCTAGAAGAACCCAAGAATGTGAATAAAAGCACTGAAATCACGCACAAACATACAGTATATATACATAACTGGAATCAGTGCTCTTGCTGCTGGTTTAGGGTAATCTGTGTAACTGTTTAATGTGGAGGATTTTAGTTCAAAAGCACCATATTTTATAAGATACATAAGCATGTAAGTATAAATAAAATCACCTTAGCCCTGTTTGAATTTATTATTATTTTTCCTCCAATACATGTTAAGCAAAAACAGCGTCATAGCCTCAGATAGTTTGATCAATATGTAAATACATTATTTAAATATGACGAAAGAGTGCATTACATGTAGCTTTCACATAGACTTGCTTTTTGTGAGGGACAACAAGTGCTTGAGGTCTACAAATTAAACATGAACAGTGATACGCTTCTCTTAAGCTGATGATACAAGGGGCATCTTTTGAGCAATATTACCAGGCAGCTTTGGGAAATGTTGCTGTCAACGGCCAATCAGGTGAGACACAGAGCCCACAACCGAACTAAAATACCCAGACAGAAATGTGTTAACTATTCTCAATGTGGAAGTACAAGACATGTTGCTCAAAAAAAAAGTTGCCCAACAAAACTGCTCAAAAAGTTGTCACATGTATCATCAGTCTATAAAAAACAGTTATGTGAATACCAATTCTGCTGTAAGTGTCACATTAAAACACTGACATAAGTAAGACACATAAATACCTTGCTGTGCATCTGGAGTTGTTTCATGAGTTGCGGTGGGATCTTTATCTGTATAAGATGCAAGATTAATGATCCGTGTCTATCAAATATTACTGGCCTACATTCTGTTCACAAATCTGATTAAATCTGAGTTGCTTTTCAGAAGCAGGTGTATTGATACAATGTGTTATAGTCTCAGTGATATAAAGTTATCAGCACAAATGAACTGCAGTATCTCTGAATAATGATCTAAAGCAAAGCAAGAAACCAGTTATGACTCAGTTGGACTCTAAGAGTCTCCTTGTGGACCGAGAGGAAAGCTTTAACGAGTCTAAGTTTATGATCATCTCCTGATTCTAGAAGAATGTGAATAAAACCACTGAAGAGAGAATCATTCGTACAAACCTCGAATTAGAGAGTTTAGAGTAACTTGATTCTGTGTTGCTGCTGTAGTTGACGCTATGGAGGATAAATGTATAGTTTTAGATTTATGAGCCAGATTGTAGAAATACAGAGATAATATTTGAACGTGTGAAAACATCAAGTTACAGTTTAGATTTCAGTGACAGAGTCGTATTATCTCCAGCAGCTCTGAATAGCAAAAACAACCTCATAACATAGACTAGATTATATTAAAACTGTTTGTGAGAGCAAGTGCAAAGCACTGAAGTGAGAGACGGATGAAGTGTGTCAGAGATCATGGACCTTGTTCTGTAGGAGCTGCTGATGTAGTTTGGTTTGATTTCTTCTCAGAGTTTGATCTGCTGACTGGAATCAGTGTTGAATCCATTAAACCTGCAGAAGATGAATGTTCAGATGCATCATACTGTTGAACATTAATATCATATCATCATAATTCATCATTACATCACATGACATACAGTCTGTGTTCATTTATCACCATTTACAGAGATATTTATACTATATTATACATGCAGAGGAGAGTAGTGAAGGGTTTTTACTCTGCTTTAAAAGTATTGTTCAAGTGTCTTTATCAGTGTTTTCTGTAGAATTGTATTTTTTACTGCACTACTTTTTATTTTAAACATAATTTATTACCTAATTACATTAGAAATCTAGTACTTTGTTACTTTTATTTAAGTGAAAGTAATTCAAAGATTTACTTGAGTACAAGAAAGCACTATGTTTAATATTCTTAAGTATTGCAGGTAATATTTAAATATATATTAAATATAGTGCATATTAATTATGACATTATGCTTTGGAATGTAGTGAAGTAAAAATGTTGCAAATAAAATCACTGATAAATTACAGATACTTTAATTGATTTGAGTAAAGTAGAAATACTTCACTGTCCGTCTCTTATTATATGAGAGTAAAACACAATGATCTGCAGCCCATAAACCCAGAATTACATTATTAATCATCATATCTCTGTATCAGAGATTCTTCTGAGATTAATTAAAGAAATGTAGTTTTTATCTGAATTCTTGTCAGTATATGTGACTGAGGTCTTCAGTTAACAGTAAACATTAATATTAACAGCTGATTATGTTCCTGGGTTGTGTATGATATATGATTATTGATTATGTACCTAGTTGTTATGATATATGATTATTGATTATGTTCCTGGGTTGTGTATTATATATGATTATTGATTATGTACCTGGTTGGTTATGATATATGATTATTGATTATGTACCTGGTTGTTATGATATATAATTATTGATTATGTTCCTGGTTGTGTATGATATATGATTATTGATTATGTTCCTGGGTTGGTTATGATATATGATTATTGATTATGTTCCTGGGTTGTTATGATATATAATTATTGATTATGTACCTGGGTTGTGTATGATATATGATTATTGATTATGTACCTGGTTGTGTATGATATATGATTATTGATTATGTACCTGGTTGGTTATGATATATGATTATTGATTATGTTCCTGGGTTGGTTATGATATATGATTATTGATTATGTTCCTGGGTTGGTTATGATATATGATTATTGATTATGTACCTGGTTGTGGAGGAGCTGTAGTTGATGTAGATCTGGTGACTGGAGACGATGTCTTTGTTTCGGTCGGAGCTGAAGATGAATGTTCAGATACGTCATAGACTACAATCATATTTAAATGACTGATCATTAATTGTTAATATTAATAATTTACCTGAATACTTCACAGTATATGTGACTGAGGTCTTGACTTGATTTCTCTGTTTAACCTGACATCTCCACTCTCTGTTGAGATCTTCATTCAGGAGTGTTGTAGTCAGAGAGATGATACACCGTCCTGAGGATAATATCTGAAATCTGGAGTCTGTCTGCAGATTCACATCAGCCTGATTCACCCAGATCAGATCAATACTCTCAGAACCAACCACATAATCACAAGAGACTCGATAATAATATAACTGACAGAAGAGAGTCACAGAGCGGCCTGATCTGATCTCAGACTGTGAGGATGATGAAGAGACTGAAACAGAGAATCAGACAGAGATTACACGACTGATTCCAGTCTTTTCAGAGACAATAATATTACTGTTTAATTCAACATATAATCATAATATTCACAGAAACACTGACCATGAAGAACATGCAGATAAACATGTGCATCAGTTCCTTGTTGTACATCATTCACATATTGTCTGCAGGTGTAAGATCCACGATCTTCTTTTGTGACTTTCTCTATGTTCAGAGAGCAGTCAGAGCCCAGACTCAGTCTCTCATATCTCTCTATGTTATTCTTCTTTATCCCTAAACCAATCAGTTCAACTGTCCCTGAATGTGTGTCATAGTTCCATGTAGTTGATGTGCAGCCAGAACGAGCATTATTACAGGACAGACGGACATTTTCACCAGAACTGCCGAACACATGAGTCACTTCTGCTCCACTGGTATCTACAAATTAAAACATATTTATATTCACTCTTACTTTAATATGTTTACTCATTTTGTCCTGTTTTAAGCAGAAATTGAACAATGCAGAGTAAACTGGTGTATAATATCTCACAACACTTTAGTTCACTTTATAACAATCTTAACATGAACAGATCTTTGCATCACATGCATGAGTGTAACAATCAGGGGGACTTACACATTAGACAAAGGTAGATCATTGCCTTGTGCCCCTAAAACGCTTTTCATAAACCAGATGCACATTAAGCGCGTTTATTACCACAACAACCGTCTGCGTGTCCGAGTTGAACGAGCTTCTTGTGTATCCTGCTTGTAGCAAATTATAATATGATTAATCTGAAGCTGACAGCCGCGCGAGCGCGAGGTCTCTCTCTCTCTCTCTCTCTCTCTCTCTCTCTCTCTCTCTCTCTCTCTCTCTCTCTCTCTCTCTCTCTGCGTCTGCTCTGTTCAGCACGCGCACACACCTCTTTACACAGGCGCGTAGATTACGCGGGGGACGTGCCCCCCTCACTTTTTATAAAAAGTAAATTCGTCCCCCGTTGTATTCTCGACATGTTGAGGTTTTAATGGAGCAATGTATATAAATTCAGAATTATTTAAATAAAATAAAAAACAAGATAGTCTATGCATGACGTTTACGTTTCCATGGCAATCAGACACTCGGCTCGTCACGTTTGGACACGCCCTATGCTCACTCCTTTTTTATGGTTTGTCAGGACAGAATCAGGATGATAAACTTCACAGGCGAGAACAAAGAGTGGCTTTTAACACCTGGCTGTTTTTACATTGTATACAATATATTAATACACAAGTGTTTGTAGGATTATATATGCACCAATCATAAAAACACATATTATTTAGTAAAATATAGAATTTGTTTTTACATTAGTACGATACACAACTTGGTATGGTATTCTTCATGAGTAATACTACTTACTACTACAAACAGTACTTTATTTAGACCGAGGCAGAAGTGAATTCAGAGTTAAGAGTGAATGAAGCAGAAAGTTTCAATGAAGCTTCAGAGATAAGGACAGATTATTTACAGCATTGTCTATGATCAGATATTATTATACCTTTTAACATAGATTAATCAGACTCATTTGTACTTTTTTATTCTTCAGTTTTAAGTAGCTTTATATATTTAAGATATGTTAGCTTTAATACTGTGTCAAAAAGCTACTATTTTAAACGAACCATCCAGAAAGCTTAAAGGAAATGTCACTAAATGTGTATTTCATCTCGTTGTTTAATTGATTTAGGGTCTACATACCTTGACATGTTGAGCTCAATACATAGTTTCTTTAAAATAGTTTGTTTTGAATTACTTTTGTATTTAATTCCTGAAACATGGACTGTATAATAGAACAGAACAGAATAAAGTAGTATATGAATGTATCCATTATGTGTGCCATGTACTGTACATACAACATACACAAAATACATTTTGAAATATCTAAACAATAGTACCCTTATAAAAACATCTTTGTAACTTATACTCATAAAGGTGCACAATAGTACCTTAGAGTACCAATATGCACCTTAATGTACAACTATGACACTTTTTGGGGTAAATAAGGTACAAATATGTCCTTTTAAGGGTACTATCCCAGTGACAAGCTGTTGTATTTCCTTCTTTCTTTCTTTCTTTCTTTCTTTCTTTCTATAATATAATCATAAAGCATATTAAGCAAAAAGGTATGTTTAAAAATAAAACCTGTCAATTAGACAAGGGTTAACTAAAAAAAAACAGGTATAACACTAGACATCCCCCCCCCCCCCCACTTTTGAACTGATGGCTACTTCCCTGCTTTACATTAGCTGATGAAAGGAGCTGCGCTTTCAGTAAAAACACAGATGTGTTGCTTCTTTAATCAGGACTCTCAAGTCTCGTGAAACACACGCATTTCAACCCGTTCACACGCTCTCACGCCACACCTCGTATTGTTCACGCTGAGAAAGGGATAACTTGTCCCGCGCATGTACAGTTAATAGACGAGGGAATACTCTCTGCCGAGTTCATATCTCTCTCGACTCTCGAGTTAAATGCCACCAACCAGCCAATCAGAAATTAGGACGTTGTTGTTTGCGTTTAAATTACGCGATTCTGCCGCGTTCGTTACTAAGCAACATGGATGCGCGTGTAGCCAATTGATTGAGACATCTGAGTTAATTTGATTTCCATATATATATATGTGTGTGTGTGTGTGTGTGTGTGTGTGTGTGGGCATGGCATGTTTATGTGGTTTATGAGGACACAAATTTGTATAATGACATGGGTATGACATAGGTATTACAAGGAGAAGGTGATTTACGAGGACATTTTCAGTGTCCCCATAATTTAAAACGCTGATAAATCATAGAGTGAGTTTTTTTGAGGGAAAATATAAATGCACCGTCTCCTGTGAGGGCTAAGTTTAGGTGTAGGGTAGGTGTAGGGCAATAGCACATACAGCTTGTACAGTATAAAAACCATTACGCCTATGGAGAGTCCCCGTAAACCATAAAAACCAACATGTGTGTGTGTCTGTGTGTGTGTGTGTTTGAGGAGAAATGTTCTATATATGAGTTAACTTCAGCAAAACTTGTATTTAATGTTCTGTTTGCAATGGTTCTTATGAGTTCCTATCAATTGTTGTAGGTGGGGCCTTAATTAGTGGGACACCGAAGGAAAATATATCGCTTCTCCTTTAAGCGTTCGTGCTCAGACGCATAACGTATGCGAACGGGGAAGTAGAGGTAGTTTTACTCTCTCATATTTATCTTGCATTTACTGTCTCTTTGTAATTGTAATCGCTGCATTAATGATGTTAAAGCACTGTTAAGAGGTTCTGTCATAACGTGTATCAGTGTGATTAGTGTATTTTCATTGAAAGTGCTGTTAACCATGTTACATTTAGTGCTTCATTCGCACGTGTATTTCTCCATGCAGGGATGTGAGAGTAGGCCTTCTGATGTCTGCGTACTAATATTGCCTCACTAATCTGTTTAAGGAGTAAATACAGTGAAACCGTCATCCCATTCATGGTGTAGTTGTTTCTGTGGTGTCTGGAGGTTACCATTTGAGGTCTGCTACACGCGCACATGGAGTGTAAGAAGAGAAAGATCTGATGAATGCTGAAGGTAACCCCTTCATATTTTTTTTTTTTTTTTTTTTTTTTTAAGATTCTTGGACGAAATCACTTGCCTGTGAAAAGATAATGAGAGCTGATTTTGGGGAATATAGTCAAATTGGTGCTAAAGTATATTACTGATGCAGTAAAAAAAAAAGAAAAAAAAAAACTCTCCAACTGCTTTGCAACCAGAAGCTTTAAATTAGCCTTCCTTTCACTTGCACGCTCGGATTTGTTTGAATCTCTCAACATTTTACAACAGTAGCAGGTGGTGAAGACAAGAAAAAATAAACTAAAATACAATGTCACTTGCATTCGACACAAATTGTCAACGGAGACAAGACGCTGTGGTGGTTAAACGATTAAAACTAATTTGATATCATAACATACAAGGTCCTGCTGTTCTGTAGCCACATATTTGCGGGTCTTGTATTTTTCTCCTACAGATGACTTGCAGGACCTTGTATGTTATGATATTAAATTAGTTTTAATCGTTTAACCACCACATGAAATAATAACGGTGTCTGCTAAATTAATGTAAATGTAAATGTAAATGAAAGGATCCCATTATAACATGTACATGAAAAATGTAGAAACATTGGACTCGACTACAGGACACCATTGTGCAGCAGCAAGCATCACGACTAAAAAAAGGAACCTCACGGTTGATCTATCCGCGGCACCGTCGTTTAGATTTTTTTTATAGTAATACAAATAATTTTGTTCAGTTAGAGGACACTACAATTAAAACTGAACCCGGCTGCTCAATGCAGCGCACCGAATGAATGAGAGTCGTGCATCACAGCAGTCTAGGTCTGCATTGCTGCAGCTGTCCCGACCAGATTTATTGCGCCGCGGGATTAATTTCCCGAATACAAAGCGGTAACGGTTGGTAACTCTGGTGCAGTTTGAACGGGAGCGGGCGGTTATAACATTTACCCGTTCCCGACGTCCTTTCAGCATATCTGTACTTTATTCTTATCGAGCACCGGTACAGCCTGCACTCGGACCGTTATGAGCGCTGCACGCATGAACCAGTGCTTCGTTTTATTGTCTGTGCACAGCATGTGTAACGATGCTCAGAGCAGGCGAGCAGATATAATATACGGCTCTCAGACAGAACAGGCAGGTTGTGATGAGTGACAGAGAAGAATAAGGATGGAGCAAAGTCTGGATGCATCTTTCCTTTTTTTGTATTATGCTTATCCTATCATTTTAAATGGCAGACTGTGTCGAATTTATTTATTTTTCACTGCAGCACTTTTCACTGTGTTAACAGCAAGATGTTAAATTAATTTAGTATTTTGACAAGACTAATAAAATAGATATTAGGCTAAACCTACATTTGTTTTCCCCTCTGCAAAATGTATTTTCCTATTGTGTTGTAGCCTGAATGTTAGCCTAAACTAATTATATCCTGACAAGACAAATAAAAATAAGGATTACAACTTTTGTATAACTTTTTTTTTTTCTCTCTGAGACACTTTATTCCTGTTGGCAGTAAAATGTTATTGACATTTTTCTATCAATAAATTCAAGACTCTTGACAAGACGAATAAAATAAATATAATTTTGTGCAGACTAAACTTTTATTTGTTAGCCTCTCTCTCTGTCTTTCATCAGAAATGTGAACAAACAGTGAATATATCGCGGGAGCGGGTGGGTACGGAATAAAACCTTGCGGGAGCGGGACTAAAAAAACAGTCCCGTGCAGACCTCTACATCAGATCAGATTTCATTTATCACGTAAAGAGAGATGACTGACAAGAAATGTTGTCTGTATTACACACGATGTGAAATGTTTTGCTGCTCCGAAACACAGAATGCGTAGAGAGGTGGTACTGTTATTTATTTATAGACTATATATTTTTTACATTACTTAACATGCGAGTCATAATATTAGTGAATATATTATATTTGAGTTTTATCTCTCGCCCCCCTGTTTGAGAAACACTGACCTGAAGTGTGATATTCCAGCATTGCCTTCACGATCGATCTATCGGGCGTCCCTGATCTAAGTTATAATGTAAAAAAAATATATTAGTTTCTCATTTATTTGTTTACACAGTATTTGCTGATTTTTATTTTATTTAAACAGTTTGATTTCTGCAAACTTTCTTATTCATTTGTGCTAATAAACATTATTTTCATAATTGTTTGTTCCTCATTCTTAACTGATTTTTAGTTTTGTATATTTAAACTTTGTGTACGTTATTTGTAATTTTATATCAGGCATATAGCATGGTTCATTTTTATTCGTTTTGTTAATAAAAGTTCGATGTTCTACATTGTATTTGGTTGTTTCTTGAATTTAATTTCTTCAAAGTGAACATAAAATGCGCACGGTGCTTTTATAAGCTATTTAAACAAAGGAAAGAGGGAAAACTAAAAATAACTAAAAACAAACATCTGCTTGACGCCGAATTGCCGCTTCAGGATTAATAGAAAGTTACAAGCAGCTGAGTTTGTATCGAGGTATGAGCTAAACTCTGCAGGAACGTGGACCTCGAGGGCCAGAGCCGAGAACCTCTGACATACAAAATCTCAAATGTGTGAAAAATGTCAAACACCTCCATTTGCACATTCAAACTCCAGCCAGACTCGCTGCTCGAGTGATTACATTAATTCAATCATTTTGAAATGGTTCATTACACAGATCTTGTGTAGTGTATTATAGATCATAAAGAGATGTCTTTACCTGTGATAAGTGCAGAGAGAAGGATCAGTCCCAGCAGACACATGTGACTCTTATCAGTCATTTTCTGTTTCTGTCAGTCTTTCTTTTCACTCTATATTTACAGCTCTTTATTTAAACATCGTCAGCTCCTCGTGTGGGTGTTAACTTCCTCTGATCTGAAACAACTGACGTTTATTCCTCACACTATACGGCTACATTTCACTCACAATATACTGATGTGAAAAATCATCTATACTATATTTAGTAGTTAGGTTTGTTCAGATTATAACTTAGCAATGCAAAATAAATGTATACAGCAACTGAAAAGTGGAAAACTATAACGTGTATAAAAATGTGTAAAAAATAAATACATTTAAAATAAATTAAATAAATAATGAAACTCAGAAAAATTACTTAACCAAAATGTGTGTATAAAGATCATTTAATTGTTGTTTCTCCAAAAATAGTATGTAATAGGAAATATATTATTATTATTATTATACATTATATCACCTTTAGTGCATTGCCATTTTTGAATTACACTTGTTTTCTGGTTAGTACCTCACAGCTGAAAATGCAGAAAGAAAATTGTGCTTCCCATCTGTTTATAATGAATGGAGACTCATGAATATAAAAAAAAGCAGTTTGTTGCTCTTGGGAAGCGTCTGTTGAATGTCTAAAATGTAAGTTTACTCTCAATATATATTTGTATAATGTATTTATAACAATATATTTATCAGATGTGAGACAATTTTTACAATCAGCAGTCTAGTGTTTTATTTGTTGTTATTACACCCTTCTAGTTCTAGTTTTCTCAGAGCTGCAATCGCACCGTGGTTTGGAAACACATTAGTACAGAGTGTGAGGACTCAGTGGGGTTGACCACACTGGCTCAACACACCCGGTTTAGACTGATAGCTGTGAAATGATCTCACATTCAGATGCAGTTCCTCTTCTTTCTTTAAGTGAACAGATACATGGCTTTAAGCTCTCTATCTTTTCAGTTCATCACATATGATACGTTCAGTGCAACATTTTAAGTACTTATAATTTTCATAAGGATCTATGTGATTCAGGAGAAGAATCGCCCCAGTGTTTCAGTCCCGAATCGGCCACGCAGCAGCAGTGTTTGCATCGCTTAAGCGGTGCTTGTGGAAGAAGGCTGATAACACGATCACGATCAAGATGCGCCTTTTCCGGTCCCTAATCATTCTGATCCTACTATATGGACCGGAGACTTAGACCCTTCTGGAGATGGAAATCAACAAACTAGAGACCTTTCAAATACAATGCCTTTGGTAAATCTTGGGCGCATCCCGGCTTGACTGGCTCTGGAATGAAACTGTAAGTCAACAATGCGACAACAAGCCCAAGATCGAAAAGGCAACACAGAAAAGACGCTTACAGTGGTTTGAGCATGTGTGCCGAATGGACATTTCTCAACAGCCATACAAACTACTTTGGGGCCAAAATGACCACCAACGTGGAAAGTACGCCGCCATGCACCGGAGAAGACCTGGGTGAAACAAGTCAAATACAGCCTTAAGAATCGTCATCTCACACTCGTAGATGACAAGACTCTAACCACCGATCCATTAGCATGGAGTCAAGTCGCTGGGAGGCCGTCAGCACCTACAGCAGCGTATGAGCTAAGACGTCGTATTCGGCACAACACCAGCTAAGGATAAGAGAGAGAGAGAGAGAGAGAGAGACGTTCAGCATATTTAATTAAACAGAAGTTAAACCTATCTATGTTACATGACTGAAATTGAGCAACTGAATCTTCAAAATCCACCACCTCCAGAGAGCCCTGATTACCCATACTTATGTTCCTGAACCCCTTCAACCACAACGGATTACCCAAGTTCATACGTCACCCAGTTCAGGTCACCCCAGAATCAATGCCACCGCGAATCTGCTCAAGAACCACTTCTGGTGGCCCTCACTACTCACTGTCACAACCAAATTCGTACAGAATTGCACCACATGTAACACCTCCAAATCTCCCAGGCAGCTCCCAGCCGGTCTGCTAAACCCACTTCCCACACCACGTCGACCTTGATCCCATATAGCTATTGACTTTATCACCGATCTGCCCAATTCTCAAGGTCATACCACCATACTTAACATAGTTGACCGATTCTCCAAAGCATGCCGTCTCATCCTCAATCCAACGGTCAGACAGAACACCTGAATCAGGAGGTCATACGGTTTCTCAGATCATAATGTCAACAACATCAAACTGATTGGAGCAGGTAGCAGGTATTCTGGGCAGAATATGCACAAAATTCCCTTACAAAACCCGCCACAGGAATGACCCCCTTCAAATGCGTTCTGGGCTTCCAACCTCCAATGTTCCCCTGGTCAGGAGAACCCACTGACCTACCATTCATTACCGACTGGAGTTCTACGTCTTCGACTCCCGTGTAGAAAGCTCAGTCCCAGGTATGTGGGTCCATTCAAAATTTCTAGACAAATAACCCCAGTATCATTTCATTTGGAATTGCCCTCTAATTATCGTATTCCTCCCACATTTCATGTATAACTTCTCAAACCCACTGGTGGTCCGAGAGGAGAGACGGAGGAGGGAGCCCAGCCACAGACCCCCCTGCCTTTCTTGGTGGACGGCGAGGAGGCCTACAGAGTGTACGAGTTGCTAGACTCCAGACGCTGGGGCGGCACCCTCCAGTATCTGGTTGACTGGGAGGGGTTCGGTCCGGAGGAGCATTCCTGGGTCAACGCAGGAGACATCCAAGACCCTACACTCACTGAGGAATTTCACAGGATGCATCCGGAGAAACCGGCCCCTCGACCTCGGGGGAGACCCCGGCGTCGCTTGATTCCTCACGTCAGGAGCCGCTCGCAGGGTGAGGGCTCTGTTACAGAGGAGGCTCCCTTACCGCCTCCTCCGCACCACCAGAGGGAACCATCACCTGAATATTAGTCAGTTGCCATTCGGACTCCATTTCACATTTCCCTTCATACCTGGGACTGATCAATCATCCACACCTGTTCCCCATTTGCACACACACATATAAGCCACACACACACACACGGACCTGTTGCGAAGTCTTGATTTGCCTTGCTGTCATTTCTGAGCGTTCTACCCTTGTTTACTTGTTATTTGACCTTGGACTGTTTACTCGTTATTCTGATTGTTTGCTGCCTGCCCCGACTTGGATTGTGTTTATTGAACTGTGATTGTTTGCCTCCTGCCCTGACCTCTTGTCTGGTCTTCAACTCTGTCTCTGCCTTGCCTCTACTGTTCTGCCTTGCCGGTGTTTGACCCTGTACTGCCTGACTATTTTCTATAAAAACTGCAAATGGATCCAAACTTCTCTGACTCATTACATCTGAGATGACCGAACACCTGATAAGAGATCATGCCAACACCTCAGAGAATATACAGAATTAACCAAATGTTGCCATAAGTTAAATATATGAAGTTTCTGCAATATATATAAATCTATTGTTGAAACTTAATTTCCTGTAAAGCTGCTTTGCAACGATTGTTTTGTGAAAACCATTTTACAATTAATCTTGAATTTAATTGAATTGAATATTAAAGGGCAAATACAGTGGTTTAAGGATTACACGTGGCAATTTTCAAAAAGGAAAGATGCAGATATAATTTTTCAGCCCATAACTCTGCAGACTCACTGATGTCATTCTGTCAGAGTTTATTTGGAGAGACAAAGAGTGAGAGAGATGCAGGACGTATGTCGTCACTGGAACAAAACAGCCGAGGTGTGAATGACCTGTCATGCTTTTGTTTTATTTAGAGGTTTGTTTTTGGGTGCAGCATGAGAAGATGGAGAAGTGATATCTGTACAAACGTCACATCTGCAGCACCTCATGTCAACACACGCCTTATATCTATCTTCTGTCTATCTATCTTCAGATCTTTTGTCATCATTAATGCGTGATTAAAACTACACTGTTTATAATGAGTACATCATAAGACCATCATCAATTTATATTTATTTATTTTTTCCCTCTGTACCCTGAAACACTATGGTAAGCTTATATTAATATTTATATTTAGAGTTGTAAGAGCAGATTTCACAGGAAACTGCATATTTTTTGCATATTGAAGTCACAACAACTGGACATCGAACCGAAAAGAGTTTGCAAGCAAGTGACACAAATGTAATAAAAAATGAATCAACAAAGTTTGCATCACATCAGCTGTGCACTGACTAGGTTCACAAACAGTGTTTAAAGGAACACTCCACTTTTTTTTTTAAATAGGCTAATTTTCCAACTCCCCAAGAGGTCAACAGTTGAATTTTACCGTTTTTGAATCCATTCAGCCGATCTCCGGGTCTGGCGGTAGCAATTTTAGCGTAGCTTAGCATAGATAAATGAATCTTATTAGGCCGTTAGCATCTCGCTGAAAAATTACCAAAGATATTAGATATTTTTCCTATTTAAAACTTGACTCTTCTGTAGTTACATTGTGTACTAAGACTGACGTAAAAAATTAAGTTTTCAGACCCACAGATCGCGACCAATATGTGCCTTTTACGGTCCCTAATCGTTCCAATCCTACTATATGGATCAGAGACTTAGACCCTTCTGAGGGACTGGAGACTGTCACACATGGGCGTAAATCCCCCCCATCCGAGGGTTGTCCCCCCCAAAAAAAATATATTAAAAAAATCACTCTCTATTGTGAAAAATATATGTATACCTAAAATAATTTTGTAAGTAGAAAAAAAAAACAGCAAAAAGTGCTTTTAGAAACAGTTGAGTTCCCCCTCCCCTTCCTCACAGTGGTTTGGCCCACTGCCTGCTTTCCCAGTTCATCTCACCTACTCCACACACGAGTCAGGTGTGTGGCTGCGGCTCAGTTAATGTTGAACTCCAGTAAGTAGGGTACTTTATTCACTTTAAATAAAGCGATTCTCTTTAATGTAGTTGATACAGCAGACTCATTCATAAATTAGTTGCGGCAAAAATGCTGATTAACGTTACCGATTTAATTTTCCATGAATCTGCTATATTAGCAATTAAAATATTACTTATCTAGTTAACGTTAACTTGTTTACAATAGCTTATTGCATAGTGCACTGCAACTTATGGGGGTTTTCCACTGACTGGTACCAGCTCGGTTCGGTTCAGTTCGGTTCTGCTCTGTTTCGGACCTACAGTTTCCCACTACAACTGGTTGCTATAGCGACCAAACATTCTGAGAAGCAGCACGAGCAGAGCGCTCTAAGCTGAGGTAAACAACCTGGCATCATTACAATCATCAGCATGGATGAAATAAAAGGGATTTTATTTCTTATCCTTGGTTTGTGGCTGTTTGAAATGTGCTGATCTGCTTTGTCATTGAACCTGAGAAAAACTTTGAAAACAAACCATAATGACGCAGTCTCCGTGCTACAATAATAATGATAGAAGCAAAGTTTTTCACTGTGGGGACATATCTTTATAAGTACAATTTGACTGTATTATTTGTGTCCCCTTCAAAAATTGCTCATGATAAATTTTATATTTATTGTCCCCCCCTACTGTTAAATGAAATTTACGCCCATGCTGTCACAGTTACCGGCTTGTGTGCCTTAGATGGCCACCAGAGGTCACTGTGTCTGTGAGCACATGGCGTGTTGTGTTTGTATTGTGCCATGTGTGCTTTGATCATGTCAAGAAATGGTAATTTTTTTGTTGTTGCAAGATTTAGAAATTATTACATTTGTAGAATAAAGAAAAGTGAGAATCATGTCGGTGTGCTTCAACTTTATTTCAGCTTTATATATTTGCAGCTGCTAATTCCTTGAAAAAATTTATTCACCACGGAAAGCCTGCCCTTATATTTTGCCTTTATTTGTTTTATTACATATTTTGCATTTACAGTTTCTCTTATTAGCTTCTGTATATATGTACATTTGAAGTGACTCACATGAACACTAGTGAAATGGGAAGTTAAACAGAGTGATGGCTGACATGCCGTGTCTATATTCAGGCATGAATCTCGTCATTCAGTACAAAAGTGCAGTTTTATGAAGAAAGAAAGACAACGGTGGAGACAGAAACAGGTCCATCTACAAATGCTAAAAAGTGAAGCCAGAAAAGGTGAACAGAAACAGCGTTCTCACTCTTTTTCACTTTCATGCGTGTGTAAAAATTGAGAAAATCCAGCATTTAGCAACTCCAGATTTGTTGTCAAACATTCAACTTCAGCCTCATTAGGAGTGAAGAAACAATAATTAAACAAAGTGCATATTAATAATGCTGTTTGATACAAAACAAAATTACAAATGAAAGTTAATCATAATAATCCATACCCTGTCAGAAAGCAGGCACAGAATAAAGCAGGGGCACTTGAACAGTGTGTGCAGCCCTCTTATTTTAGACAAAATACATATATAAAATAAAATACATTAACATTAAGAAAAGCAGATGCTAATTTGGAAAATTAATAAATACTATGGTGTAACAAGTATAGATAGAAAACTACTACTGATGCATACATCTGAATTCCAGTTTAAGTACATTTCCAAACAGCTACATATATACTGCTTATATCAGTATTAATATCTCCTTTCTCATCAGTTTTTATTAAAAACCTTTCAATGTTTGAGAATACATTTTTTTCTCTGTTTATTGATCATAAATCACAGTAGTTCAAATCAAATCAAATCAAATCACTTTTATTGTCACATCACCACAGCACAAGTGCCTTGGTGAGTGAAATTCTTACGAGCGTGCTCCAGACAGTGCAAAAAAAACAACAACAATTTACATATGGACAGTACATATTTACAGACTGTACAGAAGACAATGTGCAAAATACACATACATATACTCAGTACACATAGTGTACTATAAAGACACACTCAATGATCAGCGACACATTATACACCGTATGGGCACATCTACATTATGTACAGTATCTATACATAATGTAGTCTATACATAGTAATAATGTGAGGTGCAACAGATTATAAATTAATAGCAGATTGGTTGAGCAGCAGATAGATGTGCAAAGGTGCAACAGATTATTCATATGCAGTGTCGTGGATGTGCATTGTATGGTGTCCAGTGATAGCAGATAGGTTGTGTTAGTGCAGTGTGTGCGTGTAGTCCAGTTGAACTGTGTTAAAGTGCAGTGCATGGCATGTTGTGTGAGTGGGAGTGTGATGTAGGTGAGTTATTTCTGACTGTTCATTAGCCTGATAGCCTGAGGGAAAAAGCTGTCCCTCAGTCGGCTAGTGCGGGATCGGATGCTGCGGAAACGTCGCCCTGAGGGCAGCAGAGAGAGCAGTCTGTGGGACGGGTGGCTGGAGTCTTTGATAATCCTCCGGGCTTTCAAGGTTCAAGTTTCAAGGTGCCTTCCTTCCGGTGGCGCTGCTGAGTTCAGTCGCCTGTGAATTAGCTCCGCTCAGAATTGTGCTTTTATGTGTGTTTCTTTACCTATTTTTTATTTTTTTACTTCTCTTTTGATACGTGTATCGTCTGCAATGATTATGTACGACAGAAGAACACTTTTGGACATTGGACAAAGCTACACTAACCTGATTCAGAACACTTTATCCGCGGAACCAGCGTGACCATTGGAGATACTCCGGAACAACGACCACCTGAACAACCGCAGGAGGCGAAGGAAACACCGCGGGAGACGTGCTGGAATACGCAACAGACTGAGGAAAAGAGCTCACAGCCCTCCTCTACCAAGTATTCTGCTCGCTAATGTCCAATCCTTGGAGAATAAGATGGACGATCTTAGAGCCAGGATTAGTTCCCAACGAGACATTAGGGACTGTAACATCTTTTGTTTGACCGAAACATGGCTCTCGCCAACGGTCCCGGACACCGCTGTAACGCCGTCTGATAACTTCTCTGTTTTACGGATGGACAGATCAGCCGAGGCCGGAAAAAACAAAGGTGGTGGAGTGTGTTTCTTTATTAACAAGAAATGGTGTGACCCCAGGAACATCTCCATTCTGTCGCGCTCCTGCTCGCCTCATCTAGAACATCTCTCCATTATCTGCCGCCCCTTCTATCTGCCCCGGGAATTTACATCGATCCTCGTGTCTGCCGTTTATATTCCTCCACAAGCAGACACTAGCGTGGCTTTGTCCAATCTCCACGATGAAATCAGCGGATATATCAACAAACATCCCGACGCTGCATGTATCATCGCTGGGGACTTTAACAAGGCCAACCTCAAGAAAGTCCTGCCGAACTTTCATCAACATATATCCTGTCCAACCAGAGGACTGAATACACTGGATCACTGCTACACTCCGCTCAATAACTCCTACAAAGCCCACTCACTGCCGGCTTTTGGCAAATCAGATCATGTCGCCATCTTTCTCACACCGGAATACAAACAAAGGATCGCTCGCGATCCGCCAGTGGAGAGGGAAGTGACGCGCTGGTCCTCCCACTCTGAAGCTATGCTACAAGCGTCTCTTGATGACGTCGACTGGGACATGTTCCGGGCGAGTTCATCTGACGTCAGCGAATTCACGGATGTAGCAGTAAGCTTCGTAAACACGCTAACCGAGCAAGCCACTGAAACGGTAACAATAAGGACATTTACTAATCAGAAACCGTGGGTGGACAGATCAATCCGTGATGCGGTTAACCATCGCACTGCCGCATACAATGCCGGTCTGTTGTCAGGAAACATGAGCGAGTACAAAACATCGTGCTACGCTCTCCGGCGTGCAATACGAGCCGCTAAGCGCCGGTACAGTGAGAAAATTGAGTCACATTTCCAGCTCAATGACTCTCGACGCATGTGGCAGGGACTGAAGACCATCTGTTCCTCTGGAAATAACTCCTCCGCAGTGGTGAGAGCAGATCCGTTACTGGCCGAAGAGCTAAACACCTTCTACGGTCGCTTTGAATGTAACGTTAACGGCGGCGCGACTCTGCCGATCTGCACGCCAGGAAGCAGCAGACAGAGCAGCGATGTTTGTGCTATCACCTTTTCAGAGGACGACGTTCGGAGGGAACTAAAGAGAGTGAACGTAAGGAAAGCAGCAGGACCTGATGGGATTACTGGCCGCGTTCTGAGGTCCTGTGCTGATCAGCTTGCTGGTTTGTTTACTTCCATCTTTAATGAGTCCCTTGCTACCTCTGTTGTTCCCACCTCCTTTAAAAAATCTGTCATAATCCCTGTGCCTAAGAACAGTAAACCCTCTTGCCTGAATGACTATCGTCCAGTTGCCCTCACATCGACGGTCATGAAGGTTTTTGAGAGACTTTTAAAGAAACACATTTGCTCCTCCATCCCTGCTACTTTGGACCCTCTTCAGTTTGCCTATCGGCCAAATAGGTCTACTGATGATGCCATCTCCCAGGTACTGCACTCCTCCCTCACTCACATCGACAGCAAAAATGGCAACTATGTCAGGCTGCTATTCATAGACTACAGCTCAGCTTTCAACACTATAGTCCCCACCAAGCTGGCTGTTAAACTCTCAGACCTTGGCCTAAACACTTCACTTTGTGACTGGATTCAAGATTTCCTCACCGCCAGACCACAAGTGGTGAAAGTCGGCCAGTTCACCTCCAACTCCATCACCCTGAACATAGGAGCCCCACAGGGCTGTGTCCTGAGCCCCCTGCTATACTCTCTATACACCCACGACTGCGTGTCCTCTCACAGCTCCACCTCTATTGTCAAATTTGCGGATGATACTGTGGTTCTGGGCCTCATCAACAACGATGACAAGGCCGCATACTTGGATGAGGTGGAGAGACTTACATCATGGTGCCAGGACAACTGTCTCTCTCTGAACGTGAGCAAAACTAAGGAGCTGATCGTGGACTTCAGGAAGAGACAGCAGCAGCCCTACACTCCTCTTATGATCAGTGGGACCCCTGTGGAGAGGGTGAGTACCTCGGTGTAAACATCTCCGAGGACCTGACTTGGACTACACACATTCAAACACAGGTTAAGAAAGCCAGGCAAAGACTGTACCATCTGCGACAGCTGAGGAAATTCAGGGTCTCACCAGCTATCCTGAAAACTTTCTATTCAGGGGCCATAGAAAGTGTACTGACTCAGAGCATCTCAGTGTGGTATAATAATGCCACAAACCAGGACTGCAAAGCTCTACAGAGAGTCATGCGCTTAGCTGAGCGCATCTCAGGGTCTACTCTCCCCTCTCTGCAGGACATCTACATCAAACGCTGTAAAAGCAGAGCTGCTAAAATCCTCAAAGATTCAACTCACCCCGGTAACCATCTTTTCTGTTTACTGCCATCGGGCAGGCGCTTCAGGAGCATGATGGCAAAGACTGAAAGACTGAGGAAGAGCTTCTTCCCTCAGGCCATCAGGCTCCTAAACTCAAACTCAGTCTCATAAACACTTACAAGACCCGTTGTTAACTGTAAATATTCTCACTCTCATCATTGCTGCTCTATGTACAATACCCTGAACAACCCGTCTGCACATCCCTCTTATTCACATTACTATTTATTAAGTCCCAGTACACTGTTTTTCTTTTTTGTACAACTTATTGTTTTTTGCACATCTTGTTGTTTTTTGCACATCTTTTTTGCACATCTTATTGTCTTTTGCACATCTTATTGTTTTTGCACATCTTATTGTTTTGCACTTTTTTTTATTTCATTGCACATTTTACTCTTATTTCTCATTTTCTTACCATATGTATGCCCTTGTGTTATGTTACTTTATATAATTTGTATTCTTATTATTTTGCACTGTCCACTGAGCGGACCTGATTCGATTACATTTCACTTCTAATTATACCCTGTATAACTATTATGTGACAAATAAAGAAACCTTGAACCTTGAACCTTGAACCCTTGATAGCAGATAGGTTGTGTTAGTGCAGTGTGTGCGTGTAGTCCAGTTGAACTGTGTTAAAGTGCAGTGCATGGCATGTTGTGTGAGTGGGAGTGTGATGTAGGTGAGTTATTTCTGACTGTTCATTAGCCTGATAGCCTGAGGGAAAAAGCTGTCCCTCAGTCGGCTAGTGCGCGATCGGATGCTGCGGAAACGTCGCCCTGAGGGCAACAGAGAGAGCAGTCTGTGGGACGGGTGGCTGGAGTCTTTGATAATCCTCCGGGCTTTCCTTGTACACCGCCTGGTGTAGATATCCTGGAGGGAGGGAAGCTCACCTCCAACAATGTGGCGGGCAGTTCGCACGACCCTTTGCAGAGCCCTGCGGTTGCCAGCGGTGCTGTTTCCAAACCAGGCGGTGATACAGCCGGTCAGGATGCTCTCCACAGTGCAGGTGTAGAAGCACCTGAGGATTCTGGGGCTCGTTCCAAACTTCCTCAGCCGTCTCAGGAAGAAGAGACGCTGATGTGTCTTCTTCATCACTGCATCTGTGTGAGCAGACCATGTGAGATCCTCGGTGATGTGAACGCCGAGGAACTTAAAGCTGCTCACCCGCTCCACAGGTGTCTTGTCGATGGTGATGGGTGTGTGTTCTCTGCTCTGTCTCCTGTAATCCACCACCAGCTTCAGATCTATAGCTCCACATTTGTATATTTAATAACATTCTCACATTGCTTTGCTCAGTCCAGACCTGTTGAGATTCACTCTCGTCAGTTTTATTGGTTCAGAAAACTATTCAAACCCTTACAAGATTTCACTCGAGGACCGCTGAAACAGAAAAATACATTCATCAATCTATTCTGTCCTTATTCTGAAGGAATAAATATGATCGGGCTGACAAGGATATTGTATTTCATCCCTAAAAATAAGTATTTAGTACAGCAAAAGAGATCGAGAAGCATTTCTAAGTTCAGTGCATGTGTTTGCCTGCTCACAAAGAAAAGATTCAACGACAGGCCTTTGTTTACACATTACAAAAATAAAGTGCTACTACACACTAGAGGGCAGTATTTGCCAAGGTATACATACACAGCAGCTGCGGTCAGATTTTCTGTCGCCAAAAACACAAATAAAATCACTGTTGGAATAAAATAACGACACTAATTTGTGGAGATTGAGTTCCACAAATCTGAATGCATTATATGTAAATTGACTTAAGATAAACATTTTGCACAATTTATTATCTGTAATATCATTGTGTTGCCACTAGATGCCTGTATAGCCCTATGTACCAATCCATAGTTGCTAAGACATTTGGATTTGGATTTTTTATGACATTTGGATTTGGATACATATTTAGATACTATAAATGGCAACTTTTTGTCTTTGTTTTTTGTTCAATTATTTTGTTGTTGTTGCTTGAAACATTGATTCACGATTTCAGTTATTGCATTATTATTTCAGTCAAATCTATAAAACCCTTTGTTGCCCCAAACTACATATAAAAGCCTGATCAGTGGCATAAAAGTAATTAATTCAGCTATTAATCCTTTGCTACTCATTAACGCGTGAACTTCCCCTTTAAATAACGTGACGCTCTGTGCTCATGTGTATGACGCTGCTCGCAGTAAGTGCTGTGTTAGAAGTGAATTAATTGATTCAGCATTTCGACACCTTTGTAAGGATGCATTAAACTTGACAAAGCGGTGTAATAAAGGATATATTTATCTCGTTAATTAGCAAACCTTACTATACCAATATTTTCTTAATTGGCTGTTAAAGTTTATATGAGAATATTACATGACACACTGATTCTTTAACAATGCATTGGCGCAAAATCGCACACATTTTGGACTCGCAACATGATTTACACAAATGCTGCCTAAAAACAATACTGATTTTGTGCACTTTATTTACTGTACCAATATTTTAAATTGGCCTTTGAACTTAGCTTTACTGCATGGCAAAAAAAAAAAAAGCGTTAGCTTGCCAAAGCACTGACAGAGCCCATTGATCTAATCGTGTTGATGAGCACTCAAAATGCATGCATGCAACAATCAGGCAGCAATGACAGCGCTCTGATCCAATGGCATACAGGCATCGTCATATTGACAGCGCTCTGATCCAATGGCATACAGGCATCGTCAGATTGACAGCGCTCTGATCCAATGACATACAGGCATCGTCAGATTGACAGCGCTCTGATCCAATGGCATACAGGCATCGTCAGATTGGCAGCGCTCTGATCCAATGGCATTCAGGCATCGTCAGATTGACAGCGCTCTGATCCAATGGCATACAGGCATCGTCAGATTGACAGCACTCTGATCCAATGGCATACAGGCATCGTCAGATTGACAGAGCTCTGATCCAATGGCATACAGGCGTCGTCAGATTGACAGCGCTCTGATCCAATGGAATTCAGGCATCGTCAGATTGACAGCGCTCTGATCCAATGGCATACAGGCATCGTCAGATTGACAGAGCTCTTATCCAATGGCATACAGGCATCGTCAGATTGACAGAGCTCTGATCCAATGGCATACAGGCATCGTCAGATTGACAGCGCTCTGATCCAATGGCATACAGGCATCGTCAGATTGACCGCTCTGATCCAATGGCATACAGGCATCGTCAGATTGACAGCGCTCTGATCCAATGGCATACAGGCATCGTCAGTTTGACAGCGCTCTGATCCAATGGCATACAGGCATCGTCAGATTGACAGCGCTCTGATCCAATGGCATACAAGCATCGTCAGATTGACAGTACTCTAGCCCAATGATGTTGGGGATCCAGTGGGGCGGCAGTCATATTTTAGGGTGACTGTGCCACTCTAGTTTACAACCCTGTCCAAATGTAGTGCCAGTACGTGCGCTCATTGGCGCCCCTTCAGCTGGTGACGCCCTAGGCCACCGCCTAGCTCGCCTATGCCTAGAAACAGTACTGGACACAAACACATGAGCACAGCTATAGAAATAAATGTGTTAAAATGAAATATTGATTCAAGTTTATTGTAGCCTATTTTAATCTGCCTCTATATTATTTTAAAGCTAAAATCAGCTCATTACAATGGACAAACAAAATATTATATCCATACTCTTTCCATAATATTCAAAATATACACAATGTGTCTTCAGTTGCATTTTTATGAAATGAGAGGGAGCAGGTCTGTGGTGGGATGAGAGACATGAAAGTAGCACTTGTTTCAGTTCATGGGTGTAGAATATGCAGGGGACGTGTCCCTCACTTTCAATGAAGTAAATTCATCCCCACACTTTTTACAGGCAAGTATGTTCACACAGAGGTTTCCAAGGGCCAGTGTGAATAAATCTACTATTAAATTCATAGAGAAATGATAGTCTAAACTAAAGATAGAAAGATAGAAAAGTCATAATCTTTATTTATACAGCACTTTTAACAATATAGATTGTGTCAAGCAGCTTTACAGTATTGAATGGGAAAATAGTGTGTAATAATGCAAAAGGACAACAGTAAATACTCAATTTTCAGAGAATAAAAATAGTACCTGATCTTTTATTCGTATCCAAAATGAGGCGATGTGAAAATTACGGAGTGATTAACACTCATGCAGTGTATGTTTCATTCATAACTCGAAGCCGGAGGACGCTCTCATGCAAAAAGTCCAAAACAGATTCATAGAAATAATAACTTATGACGTGCTGTAAATCCCTAATATTCCCTAATATGGAAAAAAAGCATCCAAATATGGCTGCAATAAGCGGAATAAAAAGTACAAACGTTTTGACCGATGAAACATGCAGAAACATGACTAATTAACATATAATGTATTACCTATCGAAACTTCTAAATAAATGTTTGTAATATATAAACCAATAATTAGAAAAAAAGGGGATTTTTTGTTGTTGCTGTTATTGTCCAACAGTGTATTTGGTTTTGTAGGCTATTAATTGTAAGATATAATATAAAAAAAAAAAAAAAAACCTTTCAATTAGACATAAAAAACAAATATTTTGTCATTTCTGTGCCCCTCACTTCTGAAATGATGGCTACTTCCGTTTCGTTTATTCAGATGTTGTATTTATAGCATTACCGTTGATGGTATATATTCGAATATATCTAATACTGCAGTTGACCAATCTGAATAAATTATTCCAGATTTAATTAACCCTGGCGTCTTAAGAGATGAGGTAAAGACAGCCACGTCTCTTAACTTGCATGATTTTCCTACAGCTTACAGTTTGTTAATCACATCTGATAAGAATTCAGCTGAAATAACTGACTTAGTTTATTCTGCTTCTCTTCACTTTTCTTTATTCCCATACGTAGTGTTTATGAATGTAACGAATGACAGGTCAGAGGCGAGAGTAGATCCACTAGCAGCTTTATTAGTACAAGGTCAAAACAGGCAAAAAATCAAGCAGTGGTATCGAGGGCAACGTAGACAAGGCAGAGTCGAAATCAGAGGCAGAGCAATGGGTCAGGGCAGGCAGCAGACAGAGAGGATTACCAGTAAACAGGCGAGGTCAGAGAGGCAGGCAGCAAATGATCAGGAGAGGAAGTCAACAGTCCAGGTAGTACACGGAAAGACAAACTAGGAAAAACGCTCGGAAATGTTAGCTAGGGGGAAACAAGACTTCGCAGTGAGTGCATGTGAGAGTGCTGCTTAAATGTGTGTGAGTGAATGAGGTGCAGGTGTGGTGAGACAATCAAGACTAATGAGTGAATGGTGACAGCTGTGTGATTGTTGTAATGGTGGACGGGAATGTGAGTGTGCAGTGCATGATGGGAGATGTAGTCCATGGGTGATGTGCAGTTGTAGTGAGTGGCAACCAGATTCATGACAGAGCCCCCCCCCCAAAGAGCGGCTTCCAGACGCTTACACAAAGCATACTCCAGGAGGGCGGTGGAGCGGAGGTGGAGCCGGGGGAGGGGACGGAGCCAGGTCCATGTGGGGCCAATGAGACAGGAGCCCACCAGGGCAGGGCGGACGAGACAGCAGGGACGTGAAGGGACACTGGGTAGACAGCAGGGACGAGAAGGGACACTGGGTAGACCGCTGTGACGTGAGGTGACTCTGGCAGGTCAGCGGAGGCGTGAGGTGACTCTGGCAGGTCAGCGGAGGCGTGAGGTGACTCTGGCAGGTCAGCGGAGGCGTGAGGTGACTCTGGCAGGTCGGCGGAGGCGTGAGGTGACTCTGGCAGGTCGGCGGAGACGTGAGGTGACTCTGGCAGGTCGGCGGAGACGTGAGGTGACTCTGGCAGGTCGGCGGAGACGAGAGGTGACTCTGGCAGGTCGGCGGAGACGTGAGGTGACTCTGGCAGGTCGGCGGAGACGTGAGGTGACTCTGGCAGGTCGGCGGAGACGTGGGGTGACTCTGGTAGGTCAGGCGCCCACCAGGGCGGAGCGGACGAGACAGGCGCCCTCCAGGGCGGAGCGGACGAGACAGGCGCCTTCCAGGGCGGAGCGGACGAGACAGGCGCCTTCCAGGGCGGAGCGGATGAGACAGGCGCCCACCAGGGCGGAGCGGACGAGACAGGCGCCCACCAGGGCGGAGCGGACGAGACAGGCACCCTCCAGGGCGGAGCAGGTGCCCTCCAGGGCGGAGCAGAGATCCCTGGCCGAGACTGGGACCTAGAGGAAACGGAGACACAAGAGGAAGAGAGAGCATATTTGGTTTCAGGGACCGAGGCAGGGAGTTTAAGCGGCCATGGTAGATCCGGGGCCTCGGGCAGCCATGATGGATCAGAGGGCCTCATGGGCCATGGCGGGTCCGGGGTCTCCGTGAGCACTGGCGGGTAGTTCCCTCCATGAAATTTCTTGGTGAACTCCACTACCTCGAGGGGGCACTCTGGAAGCGCTGAATCTCGGTGGCGCTCGGGCGGCTCTGACTCTCTTGGGCACTCAGGTGGCTCTGACTCTCTTGGGCGCTCGGTAGAACTGGACGGAACCAGCGGAGGCATTGATGAGCTGGGCGGGACCAACAGAGACGAAGGAGAGCTGGGCGGGACCAGCGGCGAAGGCGAGCTGGGCGGGCCCAGCGGAGACGAAGGAGAGCTGGGCGGGACCAGCGGAGACGAAGGAGAGCTGGGCGGGACCAGCGGAGACGAAGGAGAGCTGGGCGGGACCAGCGGAGACGAAGGAGAGCTGGGCGGGACCAGCGGAGACGAAGGAGAGCTGGGCGGGACCAGCGGAGACGAAGGTGAGCCGGACGGAGCGGGCTCTGGAGCGGACTCTGCAAGCTCCTGGGACGGAGCGGGCTCTGGAGCGGACTCTGCAAGCTCCTGGGACGGAGCGGGCTCTGGAGCGGACTCTGCAAGCTCCTGGGACGGAGCGGGCTCTGGAGCGGACTCTGCAAGCTCCTGGGACGGAGCGGACTCTGGAGCGGACTCTGCAAGCTCCTGGGACGGAGCGGGCTCTTCCGTGGCACCCACCGTAAAAGGAGAGCCACTCAGCTGTAGTGCGGTATCAATATACTTCTCCAACGTCCAGTTAGGATCATGCAGCGGCATGATTGAACGGAGAGGTTCAGATAAGCCCCCTTGAAAAAATATCATTAAGCATATTTTGTCTGTATGAGTCAGGTGTGCCAGTTCGAGGAAGTCCACGACATAGTCCTCAATGGACCTTGTACCCTGGCGGAGTAACATCAACTTTACTGCTGGATTCATCCTTGGCGAAGTCTTCTGTAACGAATGACAGGTCAGAGGCGAGAGTAGATCCACTAGCAGCTTTATTAGTACAAGGTCAAAACAGGCAAAAAATCAAGCAGTGGTATCGAGGGCAACGTAGACAAGGCAGAGTCGAAATCAGAGGCAGAGCAATGGGTCAGGGCAGGCAGCAGACAGAGAGGATTACCAGTAAACAGGCGAGGTCAGAGAGGCAGGCAGCAAACGATCAGGAGAGGAAGTCAACAGTCCAGGTAGTACACGGAAAGACAAACTAGGAAAAGTTTGTGTGCAGTGCATGATGGGAGATGTAGTCCATGGGTGATGTGCAGTTGTAGTGAGTGGCAACCAGATTCATGACAATGAACTTATATACAAACACTCATTATTACAGAGGAACTGTTCACTTATGACGTCAGATCACTGAGTTTCCACACAGTCAGAACGTTTGTATTTATGTATTTGTGTGTGTGTGTGTGTGTGTGTGTGTGTGTGTGTGTGTGTGTGTGTGTGTGTGTGTGTGTGTGTGTGTGTGTGTGTGTGTGTCTCTTTAGTAATTCTAGTAATTTATTAATTTTAGTAAGTTACTGTGTACTTGAGCAGAGTAAACACTTCTGAGCTGTTATAGTGACATTATTCAAAGTACGTTTGCAAAGAACGTCTAAATCTATCTTGAAGTTATTTTGTTTAAAGACTAATAACATGGAGTAGAAAATAATAACACTTGAATGCAAAGGTTTTTTTTTGATGCAGTGTCTCAGTCCCCTGAATTATGGAGACACCAAACATGCTATTCAGACATTAGACGTCAAGATTTCATTGTAAATAAACAACTCACGCTTAAACTGTTTGTTTGTGACTGTCTCAGAGACTCAACATAATCATCTCTCTCTCTCTCTCTAAATTAAAACTGGGTTTAACTTTGTTTAATTAAATATGCTGAACGTCTCTCTCTCTCTCTCTCTCTCTCTCTCTCTCTCTCTCTCTCTCTCTCTCTCTCTCTCTCTCTCTCTATCTCTCTCTCTCTCTCTCTCTCTCTCTCTCTCTCTAAAGAGTGTGAGAACTCAGTTAGTTTTACCGCACCGGTTCAATCCACAGAGAACAGTCTGGTCATCTCTGAAGCCAGTTTAGTCTGATGACTGTGTTCTCACACATGCCAGTTCCTCTTCTTTCTTTTAGTGGTTTTCTACTACAAACTAACTATTGCAACATTTCCCCTTTATATAGGTGCTTCAATAAAAAATAATCCAATAATAACACTCAATAATTATGTATGATCAGACTCACATCATGGTGCCAGGACAACTGTCTCTCTCTGAACGTGAACAAAACCAAAGAGCTGATCGTGGACTTCAGGAAGAGACAGCAGCGGCCCTACACTCCTGTTATGATCAGTGGGACCCCTGTGGAGAGGGTGAGTAGCTTCAAGTACCTCGGTGTAAACATCTCAGAGGACCTGACTTGGACTGCACACATCCAAACACAGGTCAAGAAAGCCAGGCAAAGACTGTACCATCTGCGACAGCTGAGGAAATTCAGGGTCTCACCAGCTATCCTGAAAACTTTCTATTCTGGGGCCATAGAAAGTGTATTGACTCAGTGCATCTCAGTGTGGTATGGTAATTCCTCAAACCAGGACTGCAAAGCTCTGCAGAGAGTCATGCGCTTAGCTGAGCGCATCTCAGGGTCTACTCTCCCCTGTCTGCAGGACATCTACCTCAAATGCTGTAAAAGCAGAGCTGCTAAAATCATCAAAGATTCAACTCACCCCGGTAACCGTCTTTTCTGTTTACTGCCATCTGGCAAGCGCTTCAGGAGCATGATGGCAAAAACTGAGAGACTGAGGAGGAGCTACTTTCCTCAGGCCATCAGGCTCCTTAACACATACCCAGTCTCATAAACACTTACAAGACTCATTTACTAACTGTAAAACTTATATTCTCACCACCCGTATTGCTGCTTTGTATACATACCCTGAACAACCCGTCTGCACATCCCTCTTATTCACATTACTATTTATTAAGTCCCAGTACACTGTTTTTTTTTCAATTCGTTTTTTGCACATCTATTGTTTTGCACATCTCATTGTTTTGCACATTTTATTCTTATTTCTCTTTTTTTACCATATATATGCTCTTGTGTTGCGTTACTTTTATATCATTTTTTATTCTTTTGCACTGTCCACTAAGCGGACCTAATTTGATCTACATTTCACTTCTAATTATACCCTGTATAATTTATTATGTGAAAAAATAAAGAAACCTTGAACCTTGAACCTTGATCTTCTAAAAGCATGTGATGGTTGTCTGTATTTTGTAGGGTATGAGATTGAATCAGACAATTTAAGATTCGATCAGATTGGTGTTGAACAACTCAAAGAGCCGAATTCCACAAAAAGGCTCAACGTCATAAATCTGTCCACAATACCTTGATGATAAGAAGAACAAAAGAAACAACCAAAGAACACTTTGATAATTCCAGCTCAGGAAGGAATTTGTCAAATTAAAGGTCAAAGAGATGCACAGCTTGACCATCACATGTAAATCCATGATATAAACCATGAGCTAAAGACTTCCTCGGATTGATTTCCCTCACCTACAAGACAATAACCAGTTCTTGCTTGTTTATGATTCTTCAAGCACAGTAAAACTCAGTTTTGCAAGATGTCACAATATCGTGCAGCTTCTGGTTGTAAAAACTGCTGATATTTAAACTTTTCACACGTGACAATGAATTGATTTGTGTTTTTAGATGTAGTATTAACCCAATATTACAGGTTGTCAAACTGTTTTCAATGTCATGTTAGCTAACGGCTTTGTCTTATTATGTCAGTTTAGCAAAATCATCTGCTGAAGTCTCTTGCAGATACTCATACATGTGTATAGTTATGGTTGCAGACGCAGTCAACTTGTGTTCACAAATCAGTTCCAATATGGAGTTTTTGTTTGTGCATAGCAACCCATAGTAACAGACACTACTCTGTGTATCAGGGCTTAACAAATTAAATAAATAAAAAAATCTGTTCACTTCGAGCAGAATCAGTATTTTACTTCTGTTCATGTGTTCTTCTGTATTATTACCGATCCGAAACAAGGAGTAGTTTTTTTTCACTAAAATAATAACAATAAAGTACAGCATTTTCTTTATGCAAAAAAAAAAAAAATGCTTATCTTGCATTTAGCCATAGCCAATACATCATCAGCTTTTCTGTATTATGGCCAAATGTATTAAAAAACCCTGCTGTTTTGTTCCTTGGTTTAAACCCCCCCGAACGTGATAACGTTCACTATGGTTTCAGACACCACTACGAATGACTGTCCTCTCAAATATGGTTTAGTCGAGGATTTCAGACTCAGTCTGTCTTTGACAGAGTTTCTTTTGTTTGCATTATTCAGCCGCGTCCCACAACATTGATCATGAAGCAAATGTGTGATTAGTTGATTCTTTTAAATCAGTAAAAACTGTATAAAACTATCAGTGTGGATTGATTCCCAAACAAAGGACTCGTATCACACCTAACTACAAGACTTAAATGTAGTTGAATTAATGAAGTCTAAATATAAAAAAATACTCCAAGAATTGTAAGATAAATGTATTTATTATTAAAATTATCCCAATCTTTTCCCAATGCCTTTATTTTCAAATATTTCTTCCTTGAGGTCCTCAAACAATAGTCAATAGAACCGTACCACAATCATTAAATCATAAAATACCAGAATCATTCAATCATAAAATACCAGAATCATTAAATCATAAAATACCAGAATCATTAAATCATAAAATACCAGAATCATAAAATGATTCCCTAGACATCGTCTCTTCTGTTTCTTCAAAACTAACTCTCAGCTCTTACTGATATTAAATTAAGCATTTCTGGATATTTCTGCATTACTCACAAATGACTCAAGCACAGAAATAGTTTAAAAGAGGATGTAAAAACAGTTACGTTACAACATATTTACAATGAAAAACCACTGACAATCCTTCACAGGCACGATCTTCTAACAGAAACAATGTTGCACACACTCCACTGTATCCTAAAGGTTTGAGCGCACAATCAAGAGGTTCTGTATGATATCTAGTAAATCAGCACAATAATATTTCATTGTAAATAAACATGTTTGACATAGGCTGCTTCATGTTTTACTTTTATTATTGACAATAAAATCTGATCTTACACGTGTTACTGAGAGCAGCTGCTCAAACACCAAATTATCATTCTTGTCATATTGTGACAGACATTTAAATCATCACATATCTCTTTCTGTTTTCATAATTAGCACAAGCTGACAGCTAATTGGTATGCAGTAATCACTCAAGAAAATAGATGATTTAATGAAAATTATCTAAGAGAGAAACTGTATTTCATTTTTTTTGTTCAAGCATAGTTTGATGCACAATCCATAATTAATAATAAAGCCACTAGCATTAATTCAACAAGCAGACAGCTAACATCCCAAATTGATCAAAATATTACACTCGGATCAGCGCTTGGGATTGTTTGTTAAAACGCGAGAGACAGCATTTACAATAGGACAGACTGAAACACTTAGGAGTCAGTTATATACGGTTCATATTCCTCTATGATTGATATTCGGAGGTGTTTTTAATTAATGACTGTTTGACTTATTTGTGATGGTTCTTGTTCACAGAGGTATAAAGTTGACCACAGTCATCCTGATGTCCAGCTGTTGCTCATCTGATAGAAGAATAAGTCACTTTATCCTCGTCATGAATCTGAATGAACATCACAAATATATAACAATATGTTAACCCAGAGATATTACAGCATGATGTTAGAGCTTAACTCAAGATACACATTTACAGGACCTGCGTCTAAGAATAAAACTGATTTAGAAGTACAAACTATGTTAAGAGAAGGTGGATTCATTAGTGGAATCGACAGAAGAACAGGGAAGTGTTTTACTCGCCTCAATCTTTTTGCCTCTGATTTTGCAGTGTGTGGTAATCTCAGTATAAGTCACATCATCTTTCTGCTCCTAAACATTAACGGAGACATGGTGAAGTAAGTTTTGATTATTGTTATATGTGGCATTTAAACAAGAAACAGTACAATACACTAATTAACAGCTGATGATTATCTAAGTTATAATAAAAATGGGTTACATTTATACAGCATTTTTCTAGGCACTCAAAGTGCTTTACATAGTAAGGGGGGGGGGGGGGGGGGATCTCCTCATCCACCACCAGTGTGCAGCATCCACCTGGATGATGCGACGGCAGCCATATTGCACCAGAACGCCCACCACACACCAGCTACAGGTGGAGAGGAGACAGTGATGAAGCCAATCAGTGTATGGGCGAATTGGGCCAGACCTCTACTCTTTTTCAAAGGACATCCTGGGATTATTAATGACCACAGAGAGTCAGGACCTCGGTTTAACGTCTCATTCGAAGGATGGTGCGTTTGTCCCCGTCACTACACTGGGGCGTTAGGACCCACACAGACCACAGGGTAAGCACCCCCCGCTGGTCTCACTAACACCTCTTCCAACAGTAACCTAGTTTTCACCGGAGGTCTCCCATCAGGTACTGACCGCTCAACCCTGCTTAGCTTCAGCGGGAGACCGGTCTTGGGCTGCAGGGTGATATAGCTGCTGATGCAGTTGACTAATAGACAAAATAATATCTAATGTATCACCCTCATGGGTAATTGGCATTATGATACTTACCACAGAGTCATCAGTCCCTTTTCTGTTATCTGAAAAATAATGGGAATATTTATGATAACTCACCAACAAAACACATAAATGCGAACGATGAATGACACAAGTCTAGAATAATTATTATGCTGAAAAATGTAATACGTTTTCTTGTTAGCTTGTTAATTATTGTTCACTCAAGCCAAACATTTGATCACACCACATATTGAACATCACATCTTTAAAAATGCCTGATAAAACTGAAACCTGTCTGTAAAGCATTTAAGTCAGATATTTTGAAACGCTTGTCTGTTGTTATACCTGTAAACTCAGAAAACTCACCAGCTCTTCTTTTACGAACCACCCAAAGAATAACAGCAGTGATGAGAACAGCCAACACAGCAGCAACAACGATCCCAATCACTGACGAAGAGACTATAGAGAGACACGTTCAGATTCAGAGAAACACAACAACAGCAACAACGATCCCAATCACTGACGAAGAGACTATAGAGAGACACGTTCAGATTCAGAGAAACACAACAGCAGCAACAACGATCCCAATCACTGACGAAGAGACTATAGAGAGACACGTTCAGATTCAGAGAAACACAACAACAGCAACAACGATCCCAATCACTGACGAAGAGACTATAGAGAGACTCGTTCAGATTCAGAGGAACACAACAACAGCAACAACGATCCCAATCACTGACGAAGAGACTATAGAGAGACACGTTCAGATTCAGAGAAACACAACAGCAGGACATCGCCTTTGAAAACTACTACTTACAGATTAATAAAGTAATAAGAAACACGATTGTTTGGAGACTTGACATGATTAAAGGATTATGGATTGGTGGTTTGTTGGTGATGTACACGAGACATGACATAAAGTCAAAGTTGTGATCAGCTTTTCTAACATCTCCACAGAGAAATCAGTTGTATGTTTAGAAGAAACCCCAGAATGTGAATAAAAGTACTGAAATCACGCACAAACATACAGTATATATACATAACTGGAATCAGTGCTCTTGCTGCTGGTTTAGGGTAATCTGTGTAACTGTTTAATGTGGAGGATTTTAGTTCAAAAGCACCATATTTTATAAGATACATAAGCATTCAAGTATAAATAAAATCACCTTAGCCCTGTTTGACTTTATTATTATTTTTCCTTCAATAAATGTTAAGCAAAAACAGCGTCATAGCCTCAGATAGTTTGATCAATATGTAAATAGATTATTTAAATATGACGAAAGAGTGCATTACATATAGCTTTCACATTGATTTACTTTTTGTGAGAGGGACAACAAGTGCTTGAGGTCTACAAATTAAACATGAACAGTGATACGCTTCTCTTAAGCTGATGATACAAGGGGCAACTTTTGAGCAATATTACCAGGCAGCTTTGGGAAATGTTGCTGTCAACGGCCAATCAGGTGAGACACAGAGCCCACAACCGAACTAAAATACCCAGACAGAAATGTGTTAACTATTCTCAATGGGGAAGTACAAGCAATGTTGCTCAAAAAAAAAGTTGTCACATGTATCATCAGTCTATAAAAAACAGTTATGTGAAAACCAATTCTACTGTAAGTGTCACATTAAAACACTGACATGAGTAAGACACATAAATACCTTGCTGTGTATCTGGAGTTGTTCCATGAGTTGCGGTGGGATCTTTATCTGTATAAGATGCAAGATTAATGATCCGTGTCTATCAAATAGCACTGGCCTACATTCTGTTCACAAATCTGATTAAATCTGAGTTGCTTTTCAGAAGCAGGTGTATTGATACAATGTGTTATAGTCTCAATGATATAAAGTTATCAGCACAAATGAACTGCAGTATCTCTGAATAATGATCAAAAGCAAAGCAAGAAACCAGTTATGGTTCAGTTGGACTCTAAGAGTCTCCTTGTGGACCGAGAGGAAAGCTTTAACGAGTCTAAGTTTATGATCATCTCCTGATTCTAGAAGAATGTGAATAAAACCACTGAAGAGAGAATCATTCGTACAAACCTCGAATTAGAGTAACTTGATTCTGTGTTGCTGCTGTAGTTGATGCTATGGAGGATAAATGTATAGTTTTAGATTTATGTGGCAGATTGTAGAAATACAGAGATAATATTTGAACGTGTGAAAACATCAAGTTACAGTTTAGATTTCAGTGACAGAGTCGTATTATCTCCAGCAGCTCTGAATAGCAAAAACAACCTCATAACATAGACTAGATTATATTAAAACTGTTTGTGAGAGCAAGTGCAAAGCACTGAAGTGAGAGACGGATGAAGTGTGTCAGAGATCATGGACCTTGTTCTGTAGGAGCTGCTGATGTAGTTTGGTTTGATTTCTTCTCAGAGTTTGATCTGCTGACTGGAATCAGTGTTGAATCCATTAAACCTGCAGAAGATGAATGTTCAGATGCATCATACTGTTGAACATTAATATCATATCATCATAATTCATCATTACATCACATGACATACAGTCTGTGTTCATTTATCACCATTTACAGAGTTATTATACTTATATTATACATGCAGAGGAGAGTAGTGAAGGGTTTTTACTCTGCTTTAAAAGTATTGTTCAAGTGTCTTTATCAGTGTTTTCTGTAGAATTGTATTTTTTACTGCACTACTTTTCATTTTAAAATATCATTTATTACATAATTACATTATAAATATAGTACTTTGTTACTTTTATTTAAGTAAAAGTCATTCAAAGATTTACTTGAGTGCAAGAAAGCACTATGTTTAATATTATTAAGTATTGTAGGTAATATTTAAATATATATTAAATATAGTGCATATAAATTATGACATTATGCTTTGGAATGTAGTGAAGTAAAAATGTTGCAAATAAAATCACTGATAAATAACAGATACTTTAATTTATTTGAGTAAAGTAGAAATACTTCACTGTCCGTCTCTTATTATATGAGAGTAAAACACAATGATCTGCAGCCCATAAACCCAGAATTACATTATTAATCATCATATCTCTGTATCAGAGATTCTTCTGAGATTAATTAATTAATGTAGTTTCTTATCTGAATACTTGTCAGTATCTGTGACTGAGGTCTTCAGTTAACAGTAAACATTAATATTAACAGCTGATTATGTTCCTGGGTTGTTATGATATATGATTATTGATTATGTACCTGGTTGGTTATGATATATGATTATTGATTATGTACCTGGTTGGTTATGATATATGATTATTGATTATGTACCTGGTTGTGTATGATATATGATTATTGATTATGTTCCTGGGTTGGTTATGATATATGATTATTGATTATGTACCTGGTTGGTTATGATATATGATTATTGATTATGTACCTGGTTGGTTATGATATATCATTATTGATTATGTTCCTGGTTGTGTATGATATATGATTATTGATTATGTTCCTGGGTTGTGTATGATATATGATTATTGATTATGTTCCTGGGTTGGTTATGATATATGATTATTGATTATGTTCCTGGGTTGGTTATGATATATGATTATTGATTATGTACCTGGTTGTGTATGATATATGATTATTGATTATGTACCTGGGTTGTGTATGATATATGATTATTGATTATGTTCCTGGGTTGGTTATGATATATGATTATTGATTATGTTCCTGGGTTGGTTATGATATATGATTATTGATTATGTTCCTGGTTGTGTATGATATATGATTATTGATTATGTACCTGGGTTGTGTATGATATATCTGATTATGGATTATGTTCCTGGTTGTTTATGATATATGATTATTGATTATGTTCCTGGGTTGGTTTTGATATATGATTATTGATTATGTACCTGGTTGGTTATGATATATGATTATTGATTATGTTCCTGGGTTGGTTATGATATATGATTATTGATTATGTTCCTGGGTTGGTTATGATATATGATTATTGATTATGTACCTGGTTGTGTATGATATATGATTATTGATTATGTACCTGGTTGGTTATGATATATGATTATTGATTATGTACCTGGGCTGGTTATGATATATGATTATTGATTATGTACCTGGTTGTGTATGATATATGATTATTGATTATGTACCTGGTTGGTTATGATATATGATTATTGATTATGTACCTGGTTGTGTATGATATATGATTATTGATTATGTACCTGGTTGGTTATGATATATGATTATTGATTATGTACCTGGGTTGTTATGATATATGATTATTGATTATGTTCCTGGTTGTTATGATATATGATTATTGATTATGTTCCTGGGTTGGTTATGATATATGATTATTGATTATGTACCTGGTTGGTTATGATATATGATTATTGATTATGTACCTGGGTTGTTATGATATATGATTATTGATTATGTTCCTGGTTGTTATGATATATGATTATTGATTATGTTCCTGGGTTGGTTATGATATATGATTATTGATTATGTACCTGGGCTGGTTATGATATATGATTATTGATTATGTACCTGGTTGTGTATGATATATGATTATTGATTATGTACCTGGTTGGTTATGATATATGATTATTGATTATGTACCTGGTTGTGTATGATATATGATTATTGATTATGTACCTGGTTGTGTATGATATATGATTATTGATTATGTACCTGGGTTGTTATGATATATGATTATTGATTATGTTCCTGGTTGTTATGATATATGATTATTGATTATGTTCCTGGGTTGGTTATGATATATGATTATTGATTATGTTCCTGGGTTGGTTATGATATATGATTATTGATTATGTACCTGGTTGTGTATGATATATGATTATTGATTATGTACCTGGGTTGTGTATGATATATGATTATTGATTATGTTCCTGGGTTGGTTATGATATATGATTATTGATTATGTTCCTGGGTTGGTTATGATATATGATTATTGATTATGTTCCTGGTTGTGTATGATATATGATTATTGATTATGTACCTGGGTTGTGTATGATATATATGATTATTGATTATGTTCCTGGTTGTGTATGATATATGATTATTGATTATGTTCCTGGGTTGGTTATGATATATGATTATTGATTATGTACCTGGTTGGTTATGATATATGATTATTGATTATGTTCCTGGGTTGGTTATGATATATGATTATTGATTATGTTCCTGGGTTGGTTATGATATATGATTATTGATTATGTACCTGGTTGTGTATGATATATGATTATTGATTATGTACCTGGTTGGTTATGATATATGATTATTGATTATGTACCTGGGCTGGTTATGATATATGATTATTGATTATGTACCTGGTTGTGTATGATATATGATTATTGATTATGTACCTGGTTGGTTATGATATATGATTATTGATTATGTACCTGGTTGTGTATGATATATGATTATTGATTATGTACCTGGTTGGTTATGATATATGATTATTGATTATGTACCTGGTTGTGTATGATATATGATTATTGATTATGTACCTGGGTTGTTATGATATATGATTATTGATTATGTTCCTGGTTGTTATGATATATGATTATTGATTATGTACCTGGTTGTGGAGGAGCTGTAGTTGATGTAGATCTGGTGACTGGAGACGGTGTCTTTGTTTCGGTCGGAGCTGAAGATGAATGTTCAGATACGTCATAGACTACAATCATATTTAAATGACTGATCATTAATTGTTAATATTAATAATTTACCTGAATACTTGACAGTATATGTGACTGAGGTCTTCAGTTAACAGTAAACATTAATATTAACAGCTGATTATGTACCTGGGTTGTTATGATATATGATTATTGATTATGTTCCTGGTTGTGTATGATATATGATTATTGATTATGTTCCTGGGTTGTGTATGATATATGATTATTGATTATGTTGCTGGGTTGGTTATGATATATAATTATTGATTATGTTGCTGGGTTGGTTATGATATATGATTATTGATTATGTACCTGGTTGTGTATGATATATATGATTATTGATTATGTTCCTGGGTTGTGTATGATATATGATTATTGATTATGTTCCTGGGTTGTGTATGATATATGATTATTGATTATGTTCCTGGTTGTGTATGATATATGATTATTGATTATGTTCCTGGGTTGTGTATGATATATATGATTATTGATTATGTTCCTGGTTGTGTATGATATATGATTATTGATTATGTACCTGGGCTGGTTATGATATATGATTATTGATTATGTACCTGGGTTGTGTATGATATATATGATTATTGATTATGTTCCTGGTTGTGTATGATATATGATTATTGATTATGTACCTGGTTGGTTATGATATATGATTATTGATTATGTACCTGGGTTGTGTATGATATATGATTATTGATTATGTACCTGGTTGTGTATGATATATGATTATTGATTATGTACCTGGTTGGTTATGATATATGATTATTGATTATGTACCTGGTTGTGTATGATATATGATTATTGATTATGTACCTGGTTGGTTATGATATATGATTATTGATTATGTACCTGGTTGTGTATGATATATGATTATTGATTATGTTCCTGGTTGTGTATGATATATGATTATTGATTATGTACCTGGTTGTGGAGGAGCTGTAGTTGATGTAGATCTGGTGACTGGAGACGGTGTCTTTGTTTCGGTCGGAGCTGAAGATGAATGTTCAGATACATCATAGACTACAATCATATTTAAATGACTGATCATTAATTGTTAATATTAATAATTTACCTGAATACTTGACAGTATATGTGACTGAGGTCTTGACTTGATTTCTCTGTGTAACCTGACATCTCCACTCTCTGTTGTGATCTTCATTCAGGAGTGTTGTAGTCAGAGAGATGATACACCGTCCTGAGAATGATATCTGAAATCTGGAGTCTGTCTGCAGATTCACATCAGCCTGATTCACCCAGATCAGCTCAATACTCTCAGAACCAACCAGACAATAACTAGAGACTCGATAATAATATAACTGACAGAAGAGAGTCACAGAGCGGCCTGATCTGATCTCAGACTGTGAGGATGATGAAGAGACTGAAACAGAGAATCAGACAGAGATTACACGACTGATTCCAGTCTTTTCAGAGACAATAATATTACTGTTTAATTCAACATATAATCATAATATTCACAGAAACACTGACCATGAAGAACATGCAGATAAACTTGTGCATCAGTTCCTTGTTTTACATCATTCACATATTGTCTGCAGGTGTAAAGTCCACGATCTTCTTTTGTGACTTTCTCTATGTTCAGAGAGCAGTCAGAGTCCAGACTCAGTCTCTCATGTCTCTCTATGTTATTCTTCTTTATCCCTCCAGCAATCAGTTCAACTGTCTCTGAATGTCTGCTATAGATCCATGTAGTTGATGTGCAGCCAGAACGAGCATTATTACAGGACAGACGGACATTTTCACCAGAACTGCCGAACACATGAGTCTCATCCACTCCACTGATACCTACAAATTAAAACATATTTATATTTACTCTTACTTTACCCATAAGAACCCGCTGTGACACGGGTGTCACAAACACTGGTGATTATCTGGAAAGGTCTTTTCAAAGCATTATCCCTCACTTTCAACCCTGGAAGTCCCTAAGTGACATTTAAGGAACACCCAGGTTCAGTCATGTGACAATGTGTGCATTTTTGTTGCCATGGTAACATTTCCAAAATGGTGGCCTGTCTGGTCTGCACATGTTGCAGTGTCAGCAATTTTTAAAAACGCTTGTTTTTGTTACTAAAGGTATGTTTCAACCCATACAACAATTCTAATGTTTTAATAACATATCCTAGATTACACTTGACCTGATTTTAATACATTTCTTGTACAAATTGATATAAAACAAGTGATGAAAATATTGTGGTGACTTATATATCACATCGGGCTTTTAACCTTAAAACAGTAGGTGGAATTTTTATGTGACGTATATGTCACATTAAGAAAAATGGTAATGAACTGGTCAAATAATTTAGCTGATTCAATTATTTTAGTGTTATATATTTTCTGCTGCTCATTTGAAAGCATATTTTAACGTAATGTAAAAAAAAAAAAAAAAAAAAAAAAAAAAAAGTCAAATGAATAACATTGTTAATGAAATGTATTTTGAAAATATTTTGCGTAACTAACACAAGATGTTGATATCATATGTTGTTGGTACTATTTTAAGGTTATTTTATCTTTTTTTTAGTGAGAATAACATGAATAGATTCAGGAAACAATTTGATGTTCAGAATGTACTGAAGATTATCCAGGGAGATGACAGTGAGTATGAGGGATGTGACAGTGATTCGGAAGAAGACATTGATGACCCTGATTACACTCCTGCTAAGAAAGACATGGAGGATGATGAATCAAGTGGGTCTGATTCAGATATTAGCGGATCAAGTGATTTGGATTTAGAAGCTGCACGACCAAACACAAACTCTGGGGAGCAAAATACAACCAGCCAGGGTAAAAAAACATTTTCTTGGAGAAAGAAACATTTTGAAACCCCTGAGTGCACATTCAAAGGGCCGAGTGTCACACCTCCAGACAATCTTCAAACACCCCTGGAGTATTTCAGAAAGTTTTGATAAATGTTGTGGAAAATAAAATAAACAGGAAAAAAACTGTTATTTAGCAAGAAAACTGACAAAATAAAAAAAAAATCAACTGAGAAATAAAAGACCAATGTGACATATATGTAACATTCCAAATCTTTGACAAGGAGGGGTTGTATTTCAAAAACAACTGCAGAAACATGTTTTAAGTGGTCCATTTGGTCTGTTTTATATCCCCCATAATTTTCCTATAAGGGGAAATTGGTCCGGGTTCTTATGGGTTAATATGTTTACTCATTTTGTCCTGTTTTAAGCAGAAATTGAACAATGCAGAGTAAACTGGTGTATAATATCTCACAACACTTTAGTTCACTTTATAACAATCTTAACACGAACAGATCTTTGCATCACATGCATGAGTGTAACAATCAGGGGGACTTACACATTAGACAAAGGTAGATCATTGCCTTGTGCCCCTAAAACGCTTTTCATAAACCAGATGCACATTAAGCGCGTTTATTACCACAACAACCGTCTGCGTGTCCGAGTTGAACGAGCTTCTTGTGTATCCTGCTTGTAGCAAATTATAATATGATGAATCTGAAGCTGACAGCCACGCGACATCTCTCTCTCTCTCTCTCTCTCTCTCTCTCTCTCTCTCTCTCTCTCTCTGTCTCTCTCTCTCTCTCTCTCTCTCTCTCTCTCTCTCTCTCTGTCTCGCTCTCTCTCTCTCTCTCTATCTCTCTCTGTCTCGCTCTCTCTCTCTCTCTATCTCTCTCTCTCTCTCTCTCTCCTCTCTCTCTCTCTCTCTCTCTCTCTCTCTGCGTCTGCTCTGTTCAGCGCGCGCACACACACCTCTTTACACAGGCGCGTAGATTGCAATCAGTCACTCAGTTCGTCACGTCAAATTTTGGGCTGGTTTTTGTTGAAGTGGGCGGGTTTTGGTGAGCTTTTGGGCTGGAAATCGTCAACCCGATCTGGCAACACTTGTATTCAACATTCATAGAGCTCGCGATGAGTTCAAAGCGGCAAAAAACTCTTCACTCCTTTTTTATGAAAAAGTCAAGCAGCGTAAGTTGGCATGTGGTGTCCGAATAGTGTTGCACAGTGTTGAGTGAATCTGTCTATTGCTCTTGTTGAATAATTAGCTAGTTTTTATGTTAATTATATGTTAATTATATGAAGAAAACAAAAGCTGCCTGGACAAACGTGCACTTATTTTCAGTGTATATTTTCGTAACTCGTTTGTAACGTCTTTTATTTTAATACGTATGTTATCAGAACCCTTCAAATATGAATAAAGATAATGTTGAACTGAGATTTTACAGCGTTGTGACATGTTTAAGCCAATTCTACATAATGTATTTCAGTCAAGTAGCATGCATTGATGATCTGATATAGAAACGATCTTAATGTAGGGGTGCTCTTTCATTATTGCACTAATTTTATGTTTTTATGTTGTCAAGAATGAATAAGAAACAGACAGCCTGGGTTTATCAGGACAGAATCAGGATGATAAACTTCACAGGCGAGAACAAAGATTGGCTTTTAACACCTGGCTGTTTTTACATTGTATACAATATATTAATAGACAAGTGTTTGTAGGATTATATATGCACCAATCATAAAAAACACATAATTAGCCAAATATAGGGAAACAATGTAACATTAGTACAATAAACAACTTGGTATGGTATTCTTCATGAGTAATACTACTTACTACTACAAACACTACTTTATTTAGACCGAGGCAGAAGTGAATTCAGAGTTAAGAGTGAATGAAGCAGAAAGTTTCAATGAAGCTTCAGAGGTAAGGACAGATTATTTACAGCATTGTCTATGATCAGATATTATTATACCTTTTAACATAGATTAATCAGACTCATTTGTACTTTTTTATTCTTCAGTTTTAAGTAGCTTTATATATTTAAGATATGTTAGCTTTAATACTGTATCAAAAAGCTACTATTTTAAACGAACCAGCCAGAAAGCTTAAAGGAAATGTCACTAAATGTTTATTTCGTCTCGTTGTTTAATTGATTTAGGGTCTACATACCTTGACATGTTTGTCAGTTGAGCTCAATACATAGTTTCTTTACAATAGTTTGTTTTGAATTACTTTTGTATTTAATTCCTGAAACATGGACTGTATAATAGAACAGAACAGAATAAAGTAGAATATGAATGTATCCATTATGTGCCATGTACTGTACATACAACATACAATATGTAAACAATAGTACACTTATAAAAACATCTTTGTAACTTATACTCATAAAGGTGCACATTAGTACCTTAGAGTATCAATATGTACCTTAATGTACAACTATGAAACTTTTTGGGGTAAATAAGGTACAAAGATGTCCTTTTAAGGGTACTATCCCAGTGACAAGCTGTTGTATTTCCTTCTTTCTTTCTTTCTTTCTTTCTTTCTTTCTTTCTTTCTTTCTTTCTTTCTTTCTTTCTATAATATAATCATAAAGCATATTAAGCAAAAGGGTATGATTAAAAATAAAATCTGTAAATTAGACAAGGGTTAACTAAAAAAAAAACAGGTATAACACTAGACATTCCGTCCCCCCCACTTTTTAAATGATGGCTACTTCCCTGATTTACATTAGCTGCTGAAAGAAGCTGCGCTTTCAGTAAAAACACAGATGTGTTGCTTCTTTAATCAGGGCTCTCAAGTCTCGTGAAACACACGCATTTCAACCCGTTCACACGCTCTCACGCCACACCTCGTATTGTTCACGCTGAGACAGGGATAACTTGTCCCGCGCATGTACAGTTAATAGACGAGGGAATACTCTCTGCCGAGTTCATATCTCTCTCGACTCTCGAGTTAAACGGAGTTAAATGCCACCAACCAGCCAATCAGAAATTAGGATGTTGTTGTTTGCGTTTAAATTACGCGATTCTGCCGCACGCGCGTTCGTTACTAAGCAACATGGATGCGCGTGTAGCCGATTGATTGAGACATCTGAGTTAATTTGATTTCCATATATATATGTGTGTGTGTGTGTGTGTGGGCATGTTTATGTGGTTTATGAGGACACAGATTTGTATAATGACATGGGTATAACATAGGTATTACAAGGAGAAGGTGATTTATGAGGACATTTTCAGTGTCCCCATAATTTAAAACGCTTATAAATCATACAGAGTGAGTTTTTTTGAGGGAAAATATAAATGCACCGTCTCCTGTGAGGGCTAAGTTTAGGTGTAGGGCAATAGCACATACAGCTTGTACAGTATAAAAACCATTATGCCTATGGAGAGTCCCCGTAAACCATAAAAACCAACATGTGTGTGTGTGTGTGTGAGGAGAAATGTTCTATATATGAGTTAACTTCAGCAAAACTTGCATTTAATGTTCTGTTTGCAATGGTTCTTATGAGTTCCTATCAATTGTTGTAGGTGGGGCCTTAATTAGTGGGACACCGAAGGAAAATATATCGCTTCTCCTTTAAGCGTTCGTGCTCAGACGCATAACGTATGCGAACGGGGAAGTAGAGGGATGTGAGAGTAGGCCTTCTGATGTCTGTGTATACTAATCTTGCCTCACTACTCTGTTTAAGGAGTAAATACGGTGAAACCGTCATCCCATTCATGGTGTATCTGTGTTTCTGTGGTGTCTGGAGGTTACCATTTGAGGTCTGCTACACGCGCACATGGAGTGTAAGAAGAGAAAGATCCGATGAATGCTGAAGGTAACCCCTTCATTTTTTTTTTTTTTTTTAAGATTCCTGGTCAAAATCACTTGCCTGTGAAAAGATAGTGAGAGCTGATTTTGGAGAATATAGCCAAATTTGTGCTAAAGTATATTACTGATGCAGTAAAAAAAACGAAAAAAAAAACTCTCCAACTGCTTTGCAACCAGAAGCTTTAAATTAGCCTTCCTTTCACTTGCACGCTCGGATTTGTTTGAATCTCTCAACATTTTACAACAGTAGCAGGTGGTGAAGACATGAAAAAATAAACTAAAATACAATGTCACTTGCATTCGACACGAATTGCCAATGGAGACAAGACGTTGTGGTGGTTAAACGATTAAAACTAATTTAATATCATAACATACAAGGTCCTGCTGTTCTGTAGCCACATATTTGCGGGTCTTGTATTTTTCTCCTACAGATGACTTGCAGGACCTTGTATGTTATGATATTAAATTAGTTTTAATCGTTTAACCACCACATGAAATAATAACGGTGTCTGCTAAATTAATGTAAATGTAAATGAAAGGATCCCATTATAACATGTACATGAAAAATGTAGAAACATTGGACTCGACTACAGGGCACCATTGTGCAGCAGCAAGCATCACGACTAAAAAAAGGAACCTCACAGTTGATCTAACTTGCCCACCGCGGCACCGTCGTTTAGATTTTTTTTATAGTAATACAAATAATTTTGTTCAGTTAGAGGACACTACAATTAAAACTGAACCCGGCTGCTCAATGCAGCGCACCGAATGAAGTAGAGTCGTGCATCACAGCAGTCTAGGTCTGCATTGCTGCGGCTGTCCAGACCAGATTTCTTGCGCCGCAGGATTAATTTCCCGAATACAACACAGTAACGGTTGGTAACTCTGGTGCAGTTTGAACAGGAGCGGGCGGTCTAACATTATCCTGTTCCCGACGTCCTTTCAGCACATCTGCGCTTTATTCTTATCGAGCACCGGTACAGCCTGCACTCGGACCGTTATGAGCGCTGCACGCATGAACCAGTGCTTCGTTTTATTGTCTGAGCACAGCATGTGTAACGATGCTCAGAGCAGGCGAGCAGATATAATATACGGCTCTCAGACAGAACAGGCAGGTTGTGATGAGTGACAGAGCAGAATAAGGATGGAGCAAAGTCTGGATGCGTCTTTCCTATTTTTGTATTATGCTTATCCTATCATTTTAAATGGCAGACTGTGTCGAATTAATTTATTTTTCACTGCAGCACTTTTCACTGTGTTAACAGCAATATGTTAAATTAATTTAATATTTTGACAAGACTAATAAAATAGATATTAGGCTAAACCTACATTTGTTTTCCCCCTCTGCAAAATGTATTTTCCTATTGTGTTGTAGGCTGAATGTTAGACTAAACTAATTATATCCTGACAAGACAAATACAAATGAGGATTACAATTTTTGTCTAACTTTTTTTTTTTCTCTCTGAGACACTTTATTCCTGTTGGCAGTAAAATGTTATTGACATTTTTCTATCAATAAATTCAAGACTCTTGACAAGACGAATAAAATAAATATAATTTAGTGCAGACTAAACTTTTATTTGTTAGTCTCTCTCTCTGTCTTTCATCAGAAATGTGAACAAACAGTGAATATATCGCGGGAGCGGGTGGGTATGGAATAAAACCTTGCGGGAGCGGGACTAAAAAAACAGTCCCGTGCAGACCTCTACATCACAGATCTGATTTCATTTATCACGTAAAGAGAGATGACTGACAAGAAATGTTGTCTGTATTACATACAATGAGAAATGTTTTGCTGCTCCGAAACACAGACTGCGTAGAGCGGTGATACTGTTATTTATTTATAGGCTATATATTTTTTACATTACTTAACATGCGAGTCATAATATTAGTGAATATATTATATTGTAGTTTTATCTCTCGCCCCCCTGGTTGAGAAACACTGACCTGAAGTGTGATATTACAGCATTGCCTTCGCTATCGATCTATCGGGCGTCCCTGATCTAAGTTATAATGTAAAAAAAAAATATTAGTTTCTCATTTATTTGTTTACACAGTATTTGCTGATTTTTATTTTATTTAAACAGTTTGATTTCTGCAAACTTTCTTATACATTTGTGCTAATAAACATTCATTTCTTAATTGTTTGTTCCTCATTCTTAACTGATTTTTAGTTTTGTATATTTAAACTTTGTGTACGTTATTTGTAATTTTATATCAGGCATATAGCATGGTGTCTTTTTATTCGTTTTGTTAATAAAAGTTCGATGTTCTACATTGTATTTGGTTGTTTCTTGAATTTAATTTCTTCAAAGTGAACATAAAATGCGCACGGTGCTTTTATAAGCTATTTAACCAAAGGAAAGAGGGAAAACTAAAAATAACTAAAAACAAACATCTGCTTGACGCCGAATTGCCGCTTCAGGATTAATAGAAAGTTACAAGCAGCTGAGTTTGTATCGAGGTATGAGCTAAACTCTGCAGGAACGTGGACCTCGAGGACCAGAGCCGAGAACCTCTGACATACAAAATCTCAAATGTGTTAAACATTTTAAAACACCTCCATTTGCACATTCAAACTCCAGCCAGACTCACTGCTCGAGTGATTCAATCATTTTTAAAATGGTTCATTACACAGATCTTGTGTAGTGTATTATAGATCATAAAGAGATGTCTTTACCTGTGATAAGTGCAGAGAGAAGGATCAGTCCCAGCAGACACATGTGACTCTTATCAGTCATTTTCTGTTTCTGTCAGTCTTTCTCTTCACTCTATATTTACAGCTCTTTATTTAAACATCGTCAGCTCCTCGTGTGGGTGTTAACTTCCTCTGATCTGAAACAACTGACGTTTATTCCTCACACTATATGGCTACATTTCACTCACAATATACTGATGTGAAAAATCATCTATACTATATTTAGTAGTTAGGTTTATTCAGATCCTAACTTAGCAATGCAAAATATATATATTTATATAATGTATTTATAACAATATATTTATCAGATGTGAGACAATTTTTACAACCAGCAGTCTGGTGTTTTTTTTATTTGTTGTTATTACACTCTTCTAGTTCTAGTTTTCTCAGAGCTGCAATCGCACCGTGGTTTGGAAACACATTAGTACAGAGTGTGAGGACTCAGTGGGTTTGACCACACTGGCTCAACACACCCGGTTTAGACAGATAGCTGTGAAATGATCTCACATTCAGATGCAGTTCCTCTTCTTTCTTTAAGTGAACAGATACATGGCTTTAAGCTCTCTATCTTTTCAGTTCATCACATATGATACGTTCAGTGCAACATTTTAAGTACTTATAATTTTCATAAGGATCTATGTGATTCAGGAGAAGAATCGTCCCAGTGTTTCAGTCCCGAATCGGCCACGCAGCAGCAATGTTTGCATCGCTTAAGCCAGCGGTTCTCAATTCCAGTCCTCGCGCCCCCCCGCTCTGCGCATTTCTTATGTTACTCTTATCACTTCAGACGTTTGTTCTAATCGATCGTAAGTGCCCTGCGAAGTGGATATCACACGATATTCCTCCATGATTCCAGTTCAAAGCGAACGTATTCCATTCATAGTGAATTGAAGTGTGCGAGATGTGAATTTAAATTGTATATATTTACAGACGTATATTATGTCACACTCGTCTGTGCGTGAAGATGTTGCGCAGCGCAAATCCATTAATGAATGTTCTGAAGTGAAGTAAACTTCAACGGATTTCCCCTGCTCAGGGAGTAGGGAGCAATGGACACTGTGTAGGGAGCATGTCAATCGGAACACAGTTCATGCACGGAGCGCACTTCTAACGAGCTGATTATATGAATCAGGTGTGTTAACTAAGAGAGACATGCAATATATGCAGAGCGGGGGGGCGCGAGGACTGGAATTGAGAACCGCTGGCTTAAGCGGTGCTTGTGGAAGAAGGCTGATAACACGATCACGATCAAGATGCGCCTTTTCCGGTCCCTAATCATTCTGATCCTACTATATGGACCGGAGACTTAGACCCTCCTGGAGATGGAAATCAACAAACTAGAGACCTTTCAAATACAATGCCTTTGGTAAATCTTGGGCGCATCCCGGCTTGACTGGCTCTGGAATGAAACTGTAAGTCAACAATGCGACAACAAGCCCAAGATCGAAAAGGCGATACAGAAAAGACGCTTACAGTGGTTTGAGCATGTGTGCCGAATGGACATTTCTCAACAGCCATACAAACTACTTTGGGGCCAAAACGACCACCAACGTGGAAAGTATGGCGCCATGCACCGAAGAATACCTGGGTGAAACAAGTCAAATACAGCCTTAAGAATCGTCATCTCACACTCGTAGATGACAAGACTCTAACCACCGATCCATTAGCATGGAGTCAAGTCGCTGGGAGGCCGTCAGCACCTACAGCAGCGTATGAGCTAAGACGGCGTATTCGGCACAACACCAGCTAAGGATAAGAGAGAGAGAGACGTTCAGCATATTTAATTAAACAGAAGTTAAACCTATCTATGTTACATGACTGAAATTGAGCAACTGAATCTTCAAAATCCACCACCTCCAGAGAGCCCTGATTACCCATACATATGTTCCTGAACCCCTTCGACCACAACGGATTACCCAAGTTCATACGTCACCCAGTTCAGGTCACCCCGGAATCAATGCCACCGCGAATCTGCTCAAGAACCACTTCTGGTGGCCCTCACTACTCAGTCACAACCAAATTCGTACAGAATTGCACCACATGTAACACCTCCAAATCTCCCAGGCAGCTCCCAGCCGGTCTGCTAAACCCACTTCCCACACCACGTCAACCTTGACCCCATATAGCTATTGACTTTATCACCGATCTGCCCAATTCTCAAGGTCATACCACCAGTGGTGGTCAGTAACGAAGTACAACTACTTCGTTACTGTACTTAAGTACATTTTTCAAGTATCTGTACTTTACTGGAGTAGTTTTATTTTGAGTAACTTTTACTTTTACTTCACTACATTCCAAAGCATAAGATCGTACTTTTTACTTCACTACATTTCATAAAACATATCGTTACTCACGTGATACATCACGTGCTCCGAGACGCAGAAGCGGTGTATGATTCATGAACAAACTGATTCTTTTCAATGAACCTGTTCAATCGGTTCGCAAATCGCAACAAACGATTCATTCACAAATTGCCATGATCCGATTGCAGCTGTTCCCGAGTCGAAAACTCACTGATTCAAATGATCCATTTAGAGCGAGTCTTCTCCGGTGAACTTAACTCACAAGTAAAGAACCGGAGATCTTGTGAGCGCGCGCTACTGATGCTGTGAAAAGTAAGTTACTAATGTCGAATTTTAGGATTAATTATTGTAACTGAAAATAATATTTAGGTCAAAACTGTCAGTTGTTTGTGAACTAAATCTGCTGTAAAGGGTAATCTATTTAAGCCCACTGAAATGCTTGAATGCAGACAGATCAACATCAGTGTCTCTAACGTTATGTTTTAGGTCAAAAAACAAAACATTAAAATAACACCCATTAAATAAAATAACTCATGCACGTTCATATTACCCGCTGCTGTAACGTTAGCAGTTTTATTAAAATGCTATGCATTTAGACCTATGTGACGTCTGTTTTTATATTGTTTATCAACAGTATACATTTTTATATTGTTTAGATCAACTAGCCGAGTAGACAGATATTAATGTTTATTCATAACCATACTGAAAATAAGTAAATATTGTTAGCTGATGCTATCTGTCTAGCTAACAAGCTTGCTGGTGCTAAGTTGAGGAATTTTTTAGATATAAAGTCCAAATATATTTATTCAGCCACCTAGATAGATTCCATCTGAGGGAAAAAGAAAGGATGTGATGTTCAGAACATAGTAACTACAGTAATTATCAGAGTGGGAAGTGATGCCCTCTGGGGGCATTTGGCCAGGGGTGTTTTTACACCACAGACAAGGTTTGAGAAGAAAAAAAAATCCTTATGAAAATATCATTAGATTTTCCTTAAAATGTTCTTCCTAATTTCAGGCCTAAGTCTCATGTCATATATAACTGACATTCTGCAAAACAACAAGTTCTAAAACACTTTTTTCTTCCTGGTGAAAATTAGATGGTGAAATCTGTTTTCTCTCAGGTACATGGCAGTGTAAGCTTCACAGTGAACATTACTACATCACTCTCATCAACGTAGTCCATATCAACAAAATATATATCTTGACTCTATATAGTGGTTATTTTGGGAAAAACCCAGGTATTTTGGGCAGTATGATTATAAAAATATGTGCTAATATAAAATGAAATAAAGTAGTCTATATAAAATTGCAAAATAAATATGTCTATCAGTACTTTTTTACTTAAGTACATAAAAAATGGAGTACTTTTGTACTTTCACTCGAGTAAAATTGAAAAAGCAGTACTTTTACTTTTACTGGAGTAATATTTTATTATACGTATCTGTACTTTTACTCAAGTACTTGATCTGTGTACTTTGTCCACCACTGCATACCACCATACTTAACATAGTTGACCGATTCTCCAAAGCATGCTGTCTCATCCTCAATCCAACGGTCAGACAGAACACCTGAATCAGGAGGTCATACGGTTTCTCAGATCATAATGTCAACAACATCAAACTGATTGGAGCAGGTAGCAGGTATTCTGGGCAGAATATGCACAAAATTCCCTGACAAAACCCGCCACAGGAATGACCCCCTTCAAATGCGTTCTGGGCTTCCAACCTCCAATGTTCCCCTGGTCAGGAGAACCCACTGACCTACCATTCATTACCGACTGGAGTTCTACGTCTTCGACTCCCGTGTAGAAAGCTCAGTCCCAGGTATGTGGGTCCATTCAAAATTTCTAGACAAATAACCCCAGTATCATTTCATTTGGAATTGCCCTCTAATTATCATATTTCTCCCACATTTCATGTATAACTTCTCAAACCCACTGGTGGTCCGAGAGGAGAGACGGAGGAGGGAGCCCAGCCACAGACCCCCCTGCCTTTCTTGGTGGACGGCGAGGAGGCCTACAGAGTGTACGAGTTGCTAGACTCCAGACGCTGGGGCGGCACCCTCCAGTATCTGGTTGACTGGGAGGGGTTCGGTCCGGAGGAGCATTCCTGGGTCAACGCAGGAGACATCCAAGACCCTACACTCACTGAGGAATTTCACAGGATGCATCCGGAGAAACCGGCCCCTCGACCTCGGGGGAGACCCCGGCGTCGCTTGATTTCTTGATTTCTCACGTCAGGAGCCGCTCGCAGGGCGAGGGCTCTGTTACAGAGGAGGCTCCCTTACCGCCTCCTCCGCACCACCAGAGGGAACCATCACCTGAATATTAGTCAGTTGCCATTCGGACTCCATTTCACATTTCCCTTCATACCTGGGACTGATCAATCATCCACACCTGTTCCCCATTTACACACACACATATAAGCCACACACACACACACACACACGGACCTGTTGCGAAGTCTTGATTTGTTCTACCCTTGTTTACTTACTTGTTATCTGACCTTGGACTGTTTACTCGTTATTCTGATCGTTTGCTGCCTGTCCCGACTTGGATTGTGTTTATTGAACTGTGATTGTTTGCCTCCTGCCCTGACCTCTTGTCTGGTCTTCAACTCTGTCTCTGCCTTGCCTCTACTGTTCTGCCTTGCCGGTGTTTGACCCTGTACTGCCTGACTATTCTCTATAAAAACTTTAAATGAATCCAAACTTCTCTGACTCTTTGTTACATCTGAGATGACCGAACACCTGATAAGAGATCATGCCAACACCTCAGAGAATATACAGAATTAACCAAATGTTGCCATAAGTTAAATATATGAAGTTTCTGCAATATATATAAATCTATTGTTGAAACTTAATTTCCTGTAAAGCTGCTTTGCAACGATTGTTTTGTGAAAAGCATTTTACAATTAATCTTGAATTTAATTGAATTGAATATTAAAGGGCAAATACAGTGGTTTAAGGATTACATGTGGCAATTTTCAAAAAGGAAAGATGCAGATATAATTTTTCAGCCCATAACTCTGCAGACTCACTGATGTCATTCTGTCAGAGTTTATTTGGAGAGACAAAGAGTGAGAGAGATGCAGGACGTATGTCGTCACTGGAACAAAACAGCCGAGGTGTGAATGACCTGTCATGCTTTTGTTTTATTTAGAGGTTTGTTTTTGGGTGCAGCATGAGAAGATGGAGAAGTGATATCTGTACAAACGTCACATCTGCAGCACCTCATGTCAACACACGCCTTATATCTATCTTCTGTCTATCTATCTTCAGATCTTTTGTCATCATTAATGCGTGATTAAAACTACACTGTTTATAATGAGTACATACCATCATCAATTTATATTTATTCATTTTTCCCTCTGTACCCTGAAACACTATGGTAAGCTTATATTAACATTTATATTTTAGAGTTGTAAGAGCAGATTTCACGGGAAACTGCATATTTTTTGCATATTGAAGTCACAACAACTGGACATCGAACCGAAAAGAGTTTGCAAGCAAGTGACACAAATGTAATAAAAAATGAATCAACATAGTTTACATCACATCAGCTGTGCACTGACTAGGTTCACAAACAGTGTTTAAAGGAACACTCCACTTTTTTTTTTAAATAGGCTAATTTTCCAACTCCCCAAGAGGTCAACAGTTGAATTTTACCGTTTTTGAATCCATTCAGCCGATCTCCGGGTCTGGCGGTAGCACTTTTAGCGTAGCTTAGCATAGATAAATTCATCTTATTAGGCCGTTAGCATCTCGCTCAAAAATGACCAAAGATATTTGATATTTTTCCTATTTAAAACTTGACTCTTCTGTAGTTACATTGTGTACTAAGACTGACGTAAAAAATTAAGTTTTCAGACCCACAGATCACAACCAATATGCGCCTTTTACGGTCCCTAATCGTTCCAATCCTACTATATGGATCAGAGACTTAGACCCTTCTGAAGATGTAAATCAACAAACTGGAGACTGTCACACATGGGCGTAAATCCCGGGGGTTGAATAAGAATAAGAAGGGTTGTCCCCCCCAAAAAAAAATATATTAAAAAAATCACTCTCTATTGTGAAAAATATATGTATACCTAAAATAATTTTGTAAGTAGAAAAAAAAAACCTGCAAAAAGTGCTTTTCGAAACAGTTGAGTTCCTCCTCCCCTTCCTCACAGTGGTTTGGCCCACTGCCTGCTTTCCCAGTTCATCTCACCTACTCCACACACGAGCCAGGTGTGTGGCTGCGGCTCAGTTAATGTTGAACTCCAGTAAGTAGGGTACTTTATTCACTTTAAATAAAGCGATTCTCTTTAATGTAGTTGATGCAGCAGACTCATTCATAAATTAGTTGCGGCAAAAATGCTGATTAACGTTACCGATTTAATTTTCCATGAATCTGCTATATTAGCGATTAAAATATTACTTATCTAGTTAACGTTAACTTGTTTACAATAGCTTATTGCATAGTGCACTGCAACTTATGGGGGTTTTCCACTGACTGGTACCAGCTCGGTTCGGTTCAGTTCGGTTCTGCTCTGTTTCGGACCTACAGTGTTCCACTACAACTGGTTGCTATAGCGACCAAACATTCTGAGAAGCAGCACGAGCAGAGCGCTCTAAGCTGAGGTAAACAACCTGGCATCATTACAATCGTCAGCATGGATGAAATAAAAGGGATTTTATTTCTTATCCTTGGTTTGTGGCTGTTTGAAATATGCTGATCTGCTTTGTCATTGAACCTGAGAAAAACTTTCAAAATTACCATAATGACACAGTCTCCGTGCTACAATAATAATGATAGAAGCAAAGTTTTTCACTGTGGGGACATATCTTTATAAGTACAATTTGACTGTATTATTTGTGTCCCCTTCAAAAATTGCTCATGATAAATTTTATATTTATTGTCCCCCCCTACTGTTAAATGAAATTTACGCCCATGCTGTCACAGTTACCGGCTTGTGTGCCTTAGATGGCCACCAGAGGTCACTGTGTCTGTGAGCACATGGCGTGTTGTGTTTGTATTGTGCCATGTGGGCTTTGATCATGTCAAGAAATGGTAATTTTTTTGTTGTTGCAAGATTTAGAAATTATTACATTTGTAGAGTAAAGAAAAGTGAGAATCATGTCGTTGTGCTTTATTTCAGCTTTATATATTTGCAGCTGCTAATTCCTTGAAAAAATTAATTCACCATGGACAGCCTGCCCTTATATTTTGCCTTTATTTATTTTATTACATATTTTGCATTTACTGTTTCTCTTATTAGCTTCTGTATATATGTACATTTGAAGTGATTCACATGAACACTAGTGAAATGGGAAGTTAAACAGAGTGATGGAGTAATTGCTGACATGCCGTGTCTATATTCAGGCATGAATCTCGTCATTCAGTACAAAAGTGCAGTTTTATGAAGAAAGAAAGACAACGGTGGAGACAGAAACAGGTCCATCTACAAATGCTAAGAAATCAAGCCAGAAAAGGTGAACAGAAGCAGCGTTCTCACTCTTTTTCACTTTCACTTTTGTATGCGTAAGTGTAAAAATTGAGAAAATCCAGCATTTAGCAACTCCAGATTTGTGTAAATTCAGGACAAACATTCAACTTCAGCCTCATTAGGAGTGAACAAACAATAATTAAACAGACACGTATAAATGCAATGTGCATATCAATAATGCTGTTTGATACAAAACAAAATTACAAATGAAAGTTAATCATAATAATCCATACCCTGTCAGAAAGCAGGCACAGAATAAAGCAGGGGCACTTGAACAGTGTGTGCAGCCCTCTTATTTTAGACAAAATACATATATAAAATAAAATACATTAACATTAAGAAAAGCAGATGCTAATTTGGAAAATTAATAAATACTATGGTGTAACAAGTATGGATAGAAAACTACTACTGATGCATATTAATCTGAATTCCAGTTTAAATACATTTCCAAACAGCTACATATATACTGCTTATATCAGTATTAATATCTCCTTTCTCATCTGTTTTTATTAAAAACCTTTCAATGTTTGAGAATTACATTTTTTCTCAGTTTATTGATCATAAATCCCATTAGTTCAGATCTATAGCTCCACATTCGTATATTTAATCACATTCTCACATTGCTTTGCTCAGTCCAGACCTGTTGATATTCACTCTCGTCAGTTTAATTGGTTCAGAAAACTATTCAAACCCTTACAAGATTTCACTCGAGGACCGCTGAAACGGAAAAACACATTCATCAATCTATTCTGTCCTTATTCTGAAGGAATAAATATGATCGGGCTGACAAGGATATTGTATTTCATCCCTAAAAATAAGTATTTAGTACAGCAAAAGAGACCGAGAAGCATTTCTAAGTTCAGTGCATGTGTTTGCCTGCTCACAAAGAAAAGATTCAACGACAGGCCTTTGTTTACACATTACAAAAATAAAGTCCTACTACACACTAGAGGGCAGTATTTGTCAAGGTATACATACACAGCAGCTGCGGTCAGATTTTCTGTCATCAAAAACACAAATAAAATCACTGTTGGAATAAGTGCTAGTGTATGAATCATGAATATACTTGATCAGTGAGTTCTCTATTAGTTAGTAAATGCACTACATGTGTGTCTGTACAGATTACAAAGATTGAGTCCAAAGCACCTTTAGTGTAACATGGATCGCTCTACTCTTAATAAATGCTCGTGTTTTAACGTCTCTAGAATCGGTTTAGACAGCGCTAGCACATTAACACTCGTTCGTTACCAAATAACTATTTGTTAGGCAAATCATTATGCAAATATTTTGTCTTTGAATCTTACAGTAATAGACTACACATTTTCATGCATAAATTGCTTACTTGAAAATGTATTTTCTAGCACGTCACTAAACCGTCTCCGATCTGGTTTCAATCCAAATACATGCAGTGTGAACTATTGAGGGAAATCACTGCACGTGGATTTTGCTGCTGGGAGTGCGATATATGTCTAATGTTTTCTAGGTTTTAACACTTAACTACAGACTATAAGCAACTACACATTTCCCTCGCGTTTGTAATATTATTCAACGTGATTTTTTCTATAAATGGGTGAATAATAATGATTGGGGAAGCAACATGCAGTAATTGTAGTCTCCTTCGGTGTGAATGAGGCTGTCGGGTCTCAGGTCTGATCACCTTGTTCTCCTGATTGGTTAACGCAGCGCGAATATCCGTCAAAGTTCAGATTTTTCAACTTGCGCAAATTCTTGATTCGTCATTCCCGCCGACTCATTCGCACGAATTGCGCCGCAGGATGTCTTTCGTGTATTTGAATTGACTTAACATGTAAATCACTCGCGCTCAACGCTTCTTTCGCGTCTGGTGTGAACACACCATTACAATTTTGACACAGCTAGGATAACATTTTTACTTTGTGTGGCTTTATACATAGGGCCGCAGAAATGTAAACTAGAATAAAATATGGCTCGGAGGCTAGCGTCAGAGACGGGATAATCAGAGACAGTTCTAACTCTCCTACCTTTGACTATACAATATCCGAAATATTGGCCATCATATTAGGGAAAGTTTTACGCTCACATTTCAGCTAATCCGAAAATGGAATATTTCACAAAACTGGAAAGGAAACAGTAAAATTGAATAAAACACAAATGATTCACTAATTCACCAAAACATTGAATAGTTACACGCTGCCATGAGAGTGTGGGGGAAATTGTAACAGAAACGCAAAGCACTTCTCCAAGGTTTATTTTTATTTTGACATTTTGACACCTTGTTTGGAAGTGAGACTGCCGTTGTAAGAAGTGGTAACTTGCAATTCTTACCTTAACTTAACATAACAAATAGTTTTGTTTGTATACATTTCTGACACAGCCGCCTAGCCATAACAATTTGGACCTTGTCAAAATCAAACTAATCTTTATCCCTGGCCATTTCTCCTGCGTCAAACACGCTGATTACGAGAATCGATTGTTCTTGAGTGAAACTTGATGATACCATTTTTAGGTCACCTTTTTCAGTGTGCTGGTTTCTGGTTGTCAGTTTGATCTGGTAGTTTGTATTCAGTGTGGTTGCATTTTCCATCTCATAGCTCTCACTGTGGTTTCAGTAACACATTTAATCAAGAATCTGAAAATACATCAATGCAGGGTAACACTTCAGTATGCATTTAGCATTAGTATCTCTTCTAACTTTTTGTTTATTTTCCAAGTTTACTTCAATTCAACTTTGTCATTAATAAGGCCTCTCAGTTTGCTACCAAATACAGAACACCATGGACCAGCATATAACGTATAAGAATAAGAAAAAATTGACAATATTTACATGTGCCAAAATATCGAATCACTTGGACAAACAAACATATATACACTGATAGACAACATTACGTTCTGATTAGCTCCTGTATTTGCATTCGTATGTCTGTGAGAATGCATGTGTGTGTGTGTGTGTGTGTGTGTGTGTGTGTGTGTGTGTGTGTGTGTGTGTGTGTGTGTGTGTGTGTGTGTGTGTGTGTGTGTGTCATTGTGTCTAGGGCTGGAGGAGGAAGCATACAACTGAAATAGTATCTTAATAGATTGATAACAGTCATTGATATAAGTAGTGTAAAAAAAAAAATAAATAGACAAATAATAATAATAATTATAGAGACAACAAATGTTATAAGCAACAGTAATAACCATAATAATAATAATAATAATAACTAGATAAAAAAGTTTGTGAACAAACTTTGAAGTTGGCTTGTGAAAGTCTGACATTTTATTTAGTTTTAAAAGCTAGCAGTTTGAAGTTTTATAAGTTTAAGTTTTAAAAGTTTTAAAAGTTTAAGTTTTAATAGTTTAAAAAGTTTAAGTTTTAAAAGTTTAAGTTTTATTAGTTTTATAAGTTTTAAAAGTTGTATAAGTTTAAGTTTTAAAAGTTTAAGTTTTAATAGTTTAAAAAGTTTAAGTTTAAAAAGTTTAAGTTTTAATAGTTTTAAAAGTTTAAGTTTTAAAAGTAGCGAATAAGTTCGATTAGCATGTTGCTAGCATGATTAGCATGTTGCTAGCGTGATTAGCATGTTGCTAGCATGTTGCTAGCACGATTAGCATGTTGCTAGCATGTTGCTAGCATGATTAGCATGCTAATAGCATGTTGCTAGCATTATTAGCATGTTGCTAGCATGTTGATAGCATGATTAGCATGTTGCTAGCGTGATTAGCATTTTGCTAGCGTGATTAGCATGTTGGTAGCATGTTGCTAGCGTGATTAGCATGTTGGTAGCATGTTGCTAGCGTGATTAGCATGTTTTGCTAGCACGATTAGCATGTTGCTAGCATGTTTGCTAGCATGATTAGCATGTTGCTAGCATATCGCTAGCGTGATTTTAGCATGATTAGCATGTTGCTAGCATGATTAGCATGTTGTTAGCATTTTGCTAGCATGTTGCTAGCATGATTAGCATGTTAATAGCATGTTGCTAGCATTATTAGCATTTTGCTAGCATGTTGCTAGCGTGATTAGCATGTTGCTAGCATGATTTTAGCATGATTAGCATGTTGCTAGCATGTTGCTAGCGTGATTAGCATGTTGCTAGCATGCTTTTAGCATGATTAGCATGTTGCTAGCATGTTGCTAGCGTGATTAGCATGTTGCTAGCATTTTGCTAGCACGATTAGCATGTTGCTAACATGTTGCTAGCATGATTAGCATGTTGCTAGCATGTTGCTAGCGTGATTAGCATGTTGCTAGCATGTTGTTAACATGTTGCTAGCATGATTAGCATGTTGCTAGAATGTTGCTAGCATGTTGCTAGCATGATTAGCATGTTGCTAGCATGTTGCTAGCATGTTGCTAGCTTGATTAGCATGTTGCTAGCATGTTGCTAGCATGATTTTAGCATTATTAGCATGTTGCTAGCATGTTGCTAGCGTGATTAGCATGTTGCTAGCTTGTTTTTAGCATGATTAGCATGTTGCTAGCATGTTGCTAGCGTGATTAGCATGTTTGCTAGCATGATTTTAGCATGATTAGCATGTTGCTAGCATGTTGCTAGCGTGATTAGCATGTTGCTAGCATGTTGCAAGCATGATTAGCATGTTGCTAGCATGTTGCAAGCATGATTAGCATGTTGCTAGCATGTTGCTAGCATAATTTTAGCATGATTAGCATGTTGCTAGCATGTTGCTAGCGTGATTAGCATGTTTGCTAGCATGATTTTAGCATGATTAGCATGTTGCTAGCATGTTGCTAGCGTGATTAGCATGTTGCTAGCATGTTTTTAGCATGATTAGCATGTTGCTAGCATGTTGCTAGCATGATTAGCATGCTGCTAGCATGATTTTAGCATGATTAGCATGTTGCTAGCATGTTGCTAGCGTGATTAGCATGTTGTTAGCATGTTGCTAGCATGTTGCTAGCGTGATTAGCATGTTGCTAGCATGTTTATAGCTTGATTAGCATGTTGCTAGCATGTTGCTAGCATGATTAGCATGTTGCTAGCATGTTGCTAGCGTGATTAGCATGTTGCTAACATGTTGTTAGCATGATTAGCATGTTGCTAGCAGGTTGCTAGCGTGATTAGCATGTTACTAGCTTGTTTTTAACATGATTAGCATGTTGCTAGTATGTTGCTAGCATGTTGCTAGCGTGATTAGCATGTTGTTAGCATGATTTTAGCATGATTAGCATGTTGTTAACATGTTGGTAGCGTGATTAGCATGTTGCTAGCATGTTGCTAGCATGATTTTAGCATGATTAGCATGTTGCTAGCATGATTTTAGCATGATTAGCATGTTGCTAGCATGTTGCTAGCGTGATTAGCATGTTGCTAGCATGTTGCTAGCATGTTGCTAGCATGATTTTAGCATGATTAGCATGTTGCTAGCATGTTGCTAGCGTGATTAGCATGTTGCTAGCATGTTTATAGCATGATTAGCATGTTGTTAGCATGTTGCTAGCATGTTGCTCGCATGTTGCTAGTGTGATTAGCATGTTGTTATTGTCAGTAGATAGAAAGAGTCAATAGATCATTTCCTATGTAAAAAGTTTCAACCTATATGCTATTTCATGGGCCGTCCCCTCACCATGTAAGTCTATGGGACAATTTTGGGGGGCTCTTGCGCCCCAGGGGTAAAACTTATACCCCACTGCGGGGTATGTTCTCGCTCAGCTTGATAGCCTCTTCAAATGCTGTGATTCACAAGTTTCTACGAAATTCTCGCTCTGCGCTACAACCCGTCGAAGTTTGCCGCCATGCATTGTCGATGCGTTTTTTTGCGCGGTTTTTCGCTAATTGTACGATTAGCATAAACCCGATCGCTTAGAAAAGATATAGCAACGCGAGTCAGAATAGTTCGGAGATATGGTGCGAGTTTCGAGTTTGTAGAGTTAAAGCTCTAGGAGGAGATAGAATTGCAAATTTAGTCTCAGAAGATTAATAATAATAACTAGATGAAAAAGTTTGTGAACAAACTTTGAAGTTGGCTTGAGAAAGTCTGACCAGAAAGTTTAAAAAAGTTTAAAAAGTTTAAAAAAGTTTGGAAAGTTTAAAAAAGTTTAAGTTTTAAAAGTTTAAGTTTGAATAGTTTTAAAAGTTTAAGTTTTAATAGTTTTAAAAGTTGCTAGCATGTTGATAGCATGTTGCTAACATGATTTTAACATGATTATCATGTTGCTAGCATGTTTCTAGCATGATTAGCATGTTGCTAGCATGTTGCTAGCATATTGCTAGCATTATTTTAGCATGATTAGCATGTTGTTAGCATGTTGCTAACATGATTAGCATGTTGCTAGCATGTTGCTAACATGATTAGCATGTTGCTAGCATTATTAGCATGTTACTAGCATGATGTTAGCATTATTAGCATGTTGCTAACATGTTGCTAGCGTTATTAGCATGTTGCTAGCATGTTGCTAGCGTGATTTTAGCATTATTAGCATGTTGCTAGCGTGATTAGCATATTGTTAGCATGTTGCTAGCATGATTAGCATGTTGCTAGCATGTTTTCAGCATGATTAACATGTTGCTAGCATGTTTTTAGCATGATTAGCATGTTGCTAGCATGATTTAGATAGATTAGAAATAGTATTAGATAGAGTGGAAGCTTAAATTAGTTTGAATGTGATAGAAATAGTACATAGAAGGGAAGTCTGATTGAGTCTAATGGGCTTCAGTCTGTTTAGATTTGAATTTTTGACAGTTGGAGTTTGAACAGTCTTGGCTCATCTGAACATTCCGTCAATGTATGTCTATGGGATTTTTATGATTTTTAATCTTCAGTTTTATGAAAACCATAAGTCTGATCAGTTAGAAAAGATATAGCAACGCGAGTCAGAATAGTTCGGAGATATGGTGCGAGTTTCGAGTTTGTAGAGTTAAAGCTCTAGGAGGAGATAGAATTGCAAATTTAGTCTCAGAAGAATAATAATAACTAGATAAAAAAGTTTGTGAACAAACTTTGAAGTTGGCTTGTGAAAGTCTGACATTTTATTTAGTTTTAAAAGCTAGCAGTTTGAAGTTTTATAAGTTTAAGTTTTAAAAGTTTTAAAAGTTTAAGTATTAATAGTTTAAAAAGTTTAAGTTTTAAAAGTTTAAGTTTTATTAGTTTTATAAGTTTTAAAAGTTGTATAAGTTTAAGTTTTAAAAGTTTAAGTTTTAATAGTTTAAAAAGTTTAAGTTTAAAAAGTTTAAAAAGTTTAAGTTTTAATAGTTTTAAAAGTTTAAGTTTTAAAAATAGCGAATAAGTTCGATTAGCATGTTGCTAGCATGATTAGCATGTTGTTAGCATGTTGCTAGCGTGATTAGCATGTTGCTAGCATGTTGCTAGCACGATTAGCATGTTGCTAGCATGTTGCTAGCATGATTAGCATGCTAATAGCATGTTGCTAGCATTATTAGCATGTTGCTAGCATGTTGATAGCATGATTAGCATGTTGCTAGCGTGATTAGCATGTTGCTAGCATGTTGCTAGCGTGATTAGCATGTTGGTAGCATGTTGCTAGCGTGATTAGCATGTTGCTAGCATGTTGCTAGCGTGATTAGCATGTTGCTAGCACGATTAGCATGTTGCTAGCATGTTTGCTAGCATGATTAGCATGTTGCTAGCATATCGCTAGCGTGATTTTAGCATGATTAGCATGTTGCTAGCATGATTAGCATGTTGTTAGCATTTTGCTAGCATGATTAGCATGTTGCTAGCATGTTGCTAGCATGATTAGCATGTTAATAGCATGTTGCTAGCATTATTAGCATGTTGCTAGCATGTTGCTAGCGTGATTAGCATGTTGCTAGCATGATTTTAGCATGATTAGCATGTTGCTAGCATGTTGCTAGCGTGATTAGCATGTTGCTAGCATGCTTTTAGCATGATTAGCATGTTGCTAGCATGTTGCTAGCGTGATTAGCATGTTGCTAGCATGTTGCTAGCACGATTAGCATGTTGCTAACATGTTGCTAGCATGATTAGCATGTTGCTAGCATGTTGCTAGCGTGATTAGCATGTTGCTAGCATGTTGTTAGCATGTTGCTAGCATGATTAGCATGTTGCTAGAATGTTGCTAGCATGTTGTTAGCATGATTAGCATGTTGCTAGCATGTTGCTAGCATGTTGCTAGCGTGATTAGCATGTTGCTAGCATGTTGCTAGCATGATTTTAGCATTATTAGCATGTTGCTAGCATGTTGCTAACGTGATTAGCATGTTGCTAGCTTGTTTTTAGCATGATTAGCATGTTGCTAGCATGTTGCTAGCGTGATTAGCATGTTTGCTAGCATGATTTTAGCATGATTAGCATGTTGCTAGCATGTTGCTAGCGTGATTAGCATGTTGCTAGCATGTTGCAAGCATGATTAGCATGTTGCTAGCATGTTGCTAGCATAATTTTAGCATGATTAGCATGTTGCTAGCATGTTGCTAGCGTGATTAGCATGTTGCTAGCATGATTTTAGCATGATTAGCATGTTGTTAACATGTTGCTAGCGTGATTAGCATGTTGCTAGCATGATTAGCATGTTGCTAGCATGATTTTAGCATGATTAGCATGTTTGCTAGCATGATTTTAGCATGATTAGCATGTTGCTAGCATGTTGCTAGCGTGATTAGCATGTTGCTAGCATGTTGCTAGCATGATTTTAGCATGATTAGCATGTTGCTAGCATGTTGCTAGCGTGATTAGCATGTTTGCTAGCATGATTTTAGCATGATTAGCATGTTGCTAGCATGTTGCTAGCGTGATTAGCATGTTGCTAGCATGTTGCAAGCATGATTAGCATGTTGCTAGCATGTTGCTAGCATAATTTTAGCATGATTAGCATGTTGCTAGCATGTTGCTAGCGTGATTAGCATGTTGCTAGCATGATTTTAGCATGATTAGAATGTTGTTAACATGTTGCTAGCGTGATTAGCATGTTGCTAGCATGATTAGCATGTTGCTAGCATGTTGCTAGCATGATTTTAGCATGATTAGCATGTTTGCTAGCATGATTTTAGCATGATTAGCATGTTGCTAGCATGTTGCTAGCGTGATTAGCATGTTGCTAGCATGTTGCTAGCATGATTTTAGCATGATTAGCATGTTGCTAGCATGTTGCTAGCGTGATTAGCATGTTGCTAGCATGTTTATAGCATGATTAGCATGTTGTTAGCATGTTGCTAGCATGTTGCTCGCATGTTGCTAGTGTGATTAGCATGTTGTTAGCATGATTTTAGCATGATTAGCATGTTGCTAGCATGTTGCTAGCGTGATTAGCATGTTTGCTAGCATTTTGCTAGCATGATTAGCATGTTGATAGCATGTTGCTAGCATGATTTTAGCATGATTAGCATGTTGCTAGCATGTTTCTAGCGTGATTAGCATGTTGCTAGCATGTTTTTAGCATGATTAGCATGTTGCTAGCATGTTGCTAGCGTGATTAGCATGTTGCTAGCATGATTTTAGCATGATTAGCATGTTGCTAGCATGCTGCTAGCGTGATTAACATGTTGCTAGCATGTTTCTAGCAAGATTAGCATGTTGCTAGCATGATGCTAGCATGATTTTAGCATTATTAGCATTTTGATAGCGTGATTAGCATGTTGCTAGCATGTTGCTATTATGTTGCTGGCATTATTTTAGCATGATTAGCATGTTGCTAGCTTGATTAGCATATTGCTAGCATGTTGCTAGCATGATTTTAGCATTATTAGCATGTTGCTAGCATGTTGATAGCATGTTGATAGCATGTTGCTAGCATAATTAGCATGATTAGCATGTTGCTAGATAGATAGATAGTGTCAGTAGATAGAAAGAGTCAATAGATCATTTCCTATGTAAAAAGTTTCAACCTATATGCTATTTCATGGGCCGTCCCCTCACCATGTAAGTCTATGGGACAATTTTGGGGGGCTCTTGCGCCCCAGGGGTAAAACTTATACCCCACTGCGGGGTATGTTCTCGCTCAGCTTGATAGCCTCTTCAAATGCTGTGATTCACAAGTTTCTACGAAATTCTCGCTCTGCGCTACAACCCGTCGAAGTTTGCCGCCATGCATTGTCGATGCGTTTTTTTGCGCGGTTTTTCGCTAATTGTACGATTAGATAAACCCGATCGCTTAGAAAAGATATAGCAACGCGAGTCAGAATAGTTCGGAGATATGGTGCGAGTTTCGAGTTTGTAGAGTTAAAGCTCTAGGAGGAGATAGAATTGCAAATTTAGTCTCAGAAGATTAATAATAATAACTAGATAAAGAAGTTTGTGAACAAACTTCGAAGTTGGCTTGGGAAAGTCTGACGTATTATAGACTTAGTTTTAAAAGCTAGCAGTTTGAAGTACGAAGTTTACATAAAAAAGATAGATAGATAGATAGATAGATAGATAGATAGATAGATAGATAGATAGATAGATAGATAGATAGATAGATAGATAGATAGATAGATAGATAGAGAGTCAGTAGATAGAAAAAGTCAATAGATAGATAGATAGATAGATAGATAGATAGATAGATAGATAAAGTCAGTAGATAGATGCATGTTGCTAGCATGATTAGCATGTTGGTAGCATGTTGTTAGCATGATTAGCATGTCTGCAAGCATGCCGCTAGCATGATTTTAACATGATTAGCATGTTGCTAGCGTGATTAGCATGTTGCTAGCATGTTGCTAGCATGATTAGCATGTGGCTAGCATGTTGCTAGCATGATTTTAGCATGATTAGCATGTTGTTAGCATGATTAGCATAATGCTAGCGTGATTATCATGTTGCTAGCATGTTGCTAGCATGATTAGCATGTTGTTAGCATGTTGCTAGCATGTTGCTAGCGTGATTAGAATGTTGCTAACATGTTGCTAGCATGATTAGCATGTTGCTAGCATGTTGCTAACGTGATTAGCATGTTGCTAGCATGATTTTAGCATGATTAGCATGTTGCTAGCATGTTGCTAGCATGATTAGCATGTTGCTAGCATGTTGCTAGCATGTTGCTAGCGTGATTAGCATGTTGCTAGCATGTTGATAGCATGATTTTAGCATTATTAGCATGTTGCTAGCATGTTGCTAGCGTGATTAGCATGTTGCTAGCAGGTTGCTAGCGTGATTAGCATGTTACTAGCTTGTTTTTAACATGATTAGCATGTTGCTAGCATGTTGCTAGTGTGATTAGCATGTTGCTAGCATGATTTTAGCATGATTAGCATGTTGTTAACATGTTGCTAGCGTGATTAGCATGTTGCTAGCATGTTGCTAGCATGATTAGCATGTTGCTAGCATGTTGCTGGCATGATTTAAGCATGATTAGCATTTTGCTAGCATGTTGCTAGCAAGATTAGCATGTTGTTAGCATGTTGCTAGCATGTTGCTAGCGTGATAAGAATGTTGCTAGCATGTTGCTAACATGATTAGCATGTTGCTAGCATGTTGCTAGCATGATTTTAGCATGATTAGCATGTTGCTAGCATGTTGCTAGCATGATTAGCATGTTGCTAGCATGTTGCTAGCATGTTGCTAGCGTGATTAGCATGTTGCTAGCATGTTGCTAGCGTGATTAGCATGTTGCTAGCTTGTTTTTAGCATGATTAGCATGTTGCTAGCATGTTGCTAGCGTGATTAGCATGTTGCTAGCATGATTTTAATGATTAGCATGTTGTTAACATGTTGCTAGCGTGATTAGCATGTTGCTAGCATGTTGCTAGCATGATTAGCATGTTGCTAGCATGTTGCCGGCATGATTTAAGCATGATTAGCATTTTGCTAGCATGTTGCTAGCAAGATTAGCATGTTGTTAGCATGTTGCTAGCATGTTGCTAGCGTGTAAGAATGTTGCTAGCATGTTGCTAACATGATTAGCATGTTGCTGCATGTTGCTAGCATGATTTTAGCATGATTAGCATGTTGCTAGCATGTTGCTAGCATGATTAGCATGTTGCTAGCATGTTGCTAGCATGTTGCTAGCGTGATTAGCATGTTGCTAGCATGTTGCTAGCGTGATTAGCATGTTGTAGCTTGTTTTTAGCATGATTAGCATGTTGCTAGCATGTTGCTAGCGTGATTAGCATGTTGCTAGCATGATTTTAGCATGATTAGCATGTTGCTAGCATGTTGCTACCGTGATTAGCATGTTGCTAGCATGATTAGCATGTTGGTGCATGTTGCTGCAGATTTTAGCATTATTAGCATGTTGCTAGCATGATTTTAACATGATTAGCATGTTGCTAGCATGTTGCTAGCGTGATTAGCATGTTGCTAGCATGTTGCTAGCATGTTTTTAGCATGATTAGCATGTTGCAGCATGTTGCTAGCGTGTTAGCATGTTGCTAGCATGTTTTTAGCATGATTAGCATGTTGCTAGCATGTTGCTAGCATGTTGCTAGCGTGATTAGCATGTTGCTAGCATGTTGCTAGCATTATTAGCATGTTGCTAGCATGATGCTAGCATGATTTTAGCATGATTAGCATGTTGCTAGCATGTTGCTAGCGTGATTAGCATGTTGCTAGCATGTTTTTAGCATGATTAGCATGTTGCTAGCATGTTGCTAGCGTGATTAGCATGTTGCTAGCATGATTTTAGCATGATTAGCATGTTGTTAGCATGTTGCTAGCGTGATTAGCATGTTGCTAGCATGATTAGCATGTTGCTAGCATGTTGCTAGCATGATTAGCATGTTGCTAGCATGTTGCTAGCATGATTTTAGCATGATTAGCATGTTGCTAGCATGTTGCTAGCCTGATTAGCATGTTGCTAGCATGTTTTTAGCATGATTAGCTGTTGCTAGCATGTTGCTAGCAAAATTAGCATGTTGCTAGCATGTTTTTAGCATGATTGCATGTTGCTGCATGTTGCTAGCAAGATTAGCATGTTGCTAGCATGATTTTAGCATGATTAGCATGTTGATGGCGTGATTAGCATGTTGCTAAAATGTTGCTGGCATGATTTTAGCATGATTAGCATGTTGCTAGCATGTTGCTAGCATGTTTTTTTAGCCTGATTAGCATGTTGCTAGCATGATTTTAGCATGATTAGCATGTTGCTAGCATGATTTTAGCATGATTAGCATGTTGCTAGCATGATTAGCATTTTGCTAGCATGATTTTAGCACGATTAGCATGTTGCTAGCATTTTGCTAGCGTGATTTTAGCATGATTTGCATGTTGCTAGCATTTTGCTAGCATGATTTTAGATGATTAGCATGTTGCTAACATGATTTATAGCATGATTAGCATGTTGCTAGCATGATTAGCATGTTGTAGCATGATTTTAGCATGTTTAGCATGTTGCTAGCATGATTAGCATGTTGCTAGCATGATTTTAGCATGATTAGCATGTTGCTAGATTTTGCTGGCGTGTTTTAGCATGATTAGCATGTTGCTAGCATGTTTTTAGCATGATTAGCATGTTGCTAGCATGTTGTTAGCATGTTGCTAGCATAATTAGCATGTTGCTAGCATGATTTTAGCATGATTAGCATGTTGCTAGCATGTTGCCACCATGATTAGCAAGTGACTAGCATGTTGCTACATAGATAGATAGATGATAGATAGATGATAGAAGATAGATAGATAGATAGATAGATAGATAGATAGATAGATAGAGTCAGTAGATAGATAGATAGAGTAGTAGATAGATAGATAGATAGATAGATAGATAGATAGATAGATAGATAGATAGATAGATAGATAGAGTCAGTAGATAGATAGATAAAGATAGATAGATAGATGATAGATAGATAGATAGAGTCAGTAGATAGATGAGTCAGTAGATAGAAAGAGTCAATAGATCATTTCCTATGTAAATTACCATCGTAGTTTCAACCTATATGCTATTTCATGGGCCGTCCCCTCACCATGTAAGTCTATGGGACAATTTTGGGGGGCTCTTGCGCCCCAGTGGTAAAACTTATACCCCACTGCGGGGTATGATCTCGCTCAGCTTGATAGCCTCTTCAAAGGTTGTGATTCACCAGTTTCTACGAAATTCTCGCTCTGCGCTACAACCGTCGAAGTTTGCCCCATGCATTGTCGATGCGTTTTTTTGCGCGGTTTTTCGCTAATTGTACGATTAGCATAAACCCGATCGCTTAGAAAAGATATAGCAACTCGAGTCAGAATAGTTCGGAGATATGTTGCGAGTTTCGAGTTTGTAGAGTTAAAGCTCTAGGAGGAGTAGCAGTTGCAAATTTAGTCTCGTAAGAATAATAATAATAACTAGATAAAGAAGTTTGTGAACAAACTTCGAAGTTGGCTTGGGAAAGTCTGACGTATTATAGACTTAGTTTTAAAAGCTAGCAGTTTGAAGTACGAAGTTTACATAAAAAAGATAGATAGATAGATAGATAGATAGATAGATAGATAGATAGATAGATAGATAGATAGATAGATAGATAGAGTCAGTAGATAGAAAGAGTCAATAGATAGATAGATAGATAGATAGATAGATAGATAGAAAGAGTCAATAGATAGATAGATAGATAGATAGATAGAGTCAGTAGATAGATAGAGTCAGTAGATAGATAGAGTCAGTAGATAGATAGATAGATAGATAGATAGATAAGCATGTTGCTAGCATGATTTTAGCATGTTGCTAGCATGTTGCTAGCATTATTAGCATGTTGCTAGCATGTTGCGCATTATTAGCATGTTGCTAGCATGTTGCTAGCGTGATTAGCATGTTGCTAGCATGTTGCTAGCATGATTAGCATGTTGCTAGCATGTTGCTAGCATGTTGTAGGTGATTTTAGATTATTAGCATGTTGCTAGCATGTTGCTAGCGTGATTAGTGTTTCTAGCATGTTGCTAGCATGATTAGCATGTGGCTAGCATGTTGTAGCATATTTTAGCGTGATTAGCATTTGTTAGCATTATTAGCATTGTTGCTAGCGTGATTATCATGTTGCTAGCTGTTGCTAGCATGATTAGCATGTTGTTAGCATGTTGCTAAAAGATGCTAGCATGTTGCTAGTGTGATTAGCATGTTGCTAGCATGTTGCTAGCGTGATTAGCATGTTGCTAGCATGTTGCTAGCATGATTAGCATGTTGCTAGCATGTTGCTAGCGTGATTAGCAATTGCCCTAGCATGATTTTAGCATGATTAGCATGATGCTACCATGTTGCTAGTGTGATTAGCATGTTGCTAGCATGTTGCTAGCGTGATTAGCATGTTGCTAGCATGTTGCTAGCATGATTTTAGTATGA
>CM049819.1:46247116-46347116 GCA_027422435.1 Schizopygopsis pylzovi | reverse complement strand
ACACGCTGAGTCCATTCGGGCCGGGTTCAGGACATTTTTTTTTTTTACAATTCGGGCTCAGGTTGGGCTCAGCTCCTTGTATTGTGCCAAATATGCGCAGATTGTTAACATGTTATTTCCTCCCTCCTCTGTTCGCTTGGAATAAGGTTCTTCTGGGCTAAAAGTGTGTTTAGCGCATGCGCTGGTTCAAAGGCGAGCGCGCGCTGTGAGAGGGGGGGGGGAGGGGGGGGTGAAGGAAGGGAAGAATGTTTGGAGTGGATGCAATAAAGTGTGCTAACTGAATAAACGTCGCGTTTTTTCTATTTAACACAGACCACACATGTACTGTATGAAATATTGTTATACAAATCATATTATAAATATTATACATCGCCTATGCAATAGGCAAGGACGCAACGATATACGCACGCATTAGCATACAGGTAGAAGTTGGAGCAGGGGGAGTTACTAAAAGTTCCCAATGCTTCGGGATAAGCTGCTTTTGGAAGAGTTTTGTCTGTATTGATATTTGTGGGCATGATTGTCGGGGTGGTAGTTATGTTTGAGGCCTATAATAAAAGTGTACCTCTTAGTAGCGTGTGTGTGTGTCTGTGTCTGTGTGTGTGTCTGTGTGTGTGTGTGTGTGTGTGTGTGTGTGTCTGTGTGTGTGTCTATGTCTGTGTGTGTGTGTGTGTGTGTGTGTGTGTGTGTGTGTGTGTGTGCGTGTTTATGTGGTTTATGAGGACACAAATTTGTATAATGACATGGGCATGACATTGGTATTACAAGGAGAAGGTGATTTATGAGGACATTTTCAGTGTCCCCATAATTTAAAAGCTTATAAATCATACGAGTGAGTTTTTTGGGGGGAAAGTAGAAATGCACCGTCTCCTGTGAGGCTAAGTTTAGGTGTAGGGTAGGTGTAGGGCAATAGCACATACAGCTTGTACAGTATAAAAACCATTACGCCTATGGAAAGTCCCCGTAAACCATAAAAACCAACATGTGTGTGTGTGTGTGTGTGTGTGTGTGTGTGTGTGTGTGTGTGTGTTGTGTCTGTGTCTGTGTGTGTGTGTGTGTGTGTGTGTGTTGTGTCTGTGTCTGTGTGTGTGTGTGTGTGTGTGTGTGTGTGTGTCTGTGTCTGTGTGTGTGTGTGTGTGTGTGTGTGTCTGTGTGTGTGAGTGTGTGTGTGTGTTGTGTGTGTGTGTGTGTGTGTGTGTGTGTGTCTATGTCTGTGTGTGTGTGTGTGTGTGTGTGTGTGTGCGTGTGTCTATGTCTGTGTGTGTGTGTGTGTGTGTGTGTGTGTGTGTCTATGTCTGTGTGTGTGTGTGTGTGTGTGTGTGTGTGTGGTGTGTGTGTGTGTCTGTTGTGTGTGTGTGTGTGGTTGTGTGTGTGTGTGTGTGTGTGTGTGTGTGTCTATGTCTGTGTGGTGTGTGTGTGTGTGTGTTGTGGTGTGTGTGGTGTGTGTGTGTGTGTCTGTGTGTGTGTTGTGTGTGTGTGTGTGTGTGTGTCTATAGCAGAGACAGCGTGCGTCAGAGAGCTTAAAGTGATATTGCTGTTGGTCTTGGGTCGGCATGAATGTGTTCGGGGGAAATTTATATTAATTATATATTAATATTAATAAACTAGTGTTTTCTAAGTCGGTGTTGCAAGGATGAAGTTGCAGATCCCGTCTTGCCATCTCCTCATTAGATGCGCCTTTAAGAAATGCATCTGTACGGATTAAAATTATAATGAAAGAGTTTTTGTGTTCTATAGGTTTTATTTCGTTAAGTACTAATTTAAAGCTTTGTATTATATATATATATATATATTTATCATGTCTAAATTGACCAAACAGGCTATGATCAGGCCGCTGGTCGTTAGCTACTTTAAAAAACAAAGACTTACATTTAACGAATAAAAAATGATCCAAATGTTTTTCAAAATTACCTTAGTAAAATAACGAAACGAAATACAATCACTTTGCCATTTCATTCAAAACTGAAGTATTCTAATTGCTGAAACAGTTTAAGCTGTTTTAGGAGAAGGAAAAAAAAAATTAACGGGCTCAGGTCGGGCTCGGGCCTATATTTTAGGCCTGTGCAGGGCTCTAGTACAAACCTTGATTTGGAGAGTTTAGAGTAACTTGATTCTGTGTTGCTGCTGTAGTTGACGCTATGGAGGATAAATGTATAGTTTTAGATTTATGTGGCAGATTGTAGAAATACAGAGATAATATTTGAACGTGTGAAAACATCAAGTTACAGTTTAGATTTCAGTGACAGAGTCGTATTATCTCCAGCAGCTCTGAAGAGCAAAAACAACCTCATAACATAGACTAGATTATATTAAAACTGTTTGTGGAGCAAGTGCAAAGCACTGAAGTGAGAGACGGATGAAGTGTGTCAGAGATCATGGACCTTGTTCTGTAGGAGCTGCTGATGTAGTTTGGTTTGATTTCTTCTCAAGTTTGATCTGCTGACTGGAATCAGTGTTGAATCCATTAAACCTGCAGAAGATGAATGTTCAGATGCATCATACTGTTGAACATTAATATCATATCATCAAATTCATCATTACATCACATGACATACAGTCTGTGTTCATTTATCACCATTTACAGAGTTATTATACTTATATTATACATGCAGAGGAGAGTAGTGAAGGGTTTTTACTCTGCTTTAAAAGTATTGTTCAAGTGTCTTTATCAGTGTTTTCTGTAGAATTGTATTTTTTACTGCACTACTTTTTATTTTAAATATCATTTAATACATAATTACATCAGAAATCTAGTACTTTGTTACTTTTATTTAAGTAAAAGTCATTCAAAGATTTACTTAAGTACAAGAAAGCACTATGTTTAATATTCTTAAGTATTGTAGGTAATATTTAAATATATATTAAGTATAGTGCATATTAATTATGACATTATGCTTTGGAATGTAGTGAAGTAAAAATTTTGCAAATAAAATCACTGATAAATTACAGATACTTTAATTTATTTGAGTAAAGAAGAAATACTTCACTGTCCGTCTCTTATTATATGAGAGTAAAACACAATGATCTGCAGCCCATAAACCCAGAATTACATTATTAATCATCATATCTCTGTATCAGAGATTCTTCTGAGATTAATTAAAGAAATGTAGTTTCTTACCTGAATACTTGTCAGTATATGTGACTGAGGTCTTCAGTTAACAGTAAACATTAATATTAACAGCTGATTATGTTCCTGGGTTGTTATGATATATGATTATTGATTATGTACCTGGTTGTGGAGGAGCTGTAGTTGATGTAGATCTGGTGACTGGAGACGGTGTCTTTGTTTCGGTCGGAGCTGAAGATGAATGTTCAGATACGTCATAGACTACAATCATATTTAAATGACTGATCATTAATTATGAATATTAATAATTTACCTGAATACTTGACAGTATATGTGACTGAGGTCTTCAGTTAACAGTAAACATTAATATTAACAGCTGATTATGTCCCTGGGTTGTTATGATATATGATTATTGATTATGTACCTGGGTTGTTATGATGTATGATTATTGATTATGTACCTGGTTGTGGAGGAGCTGTAGTTGATGTAGATCTGGTGACTGGAGACGGTGTCTTTGTTTCGGTCGGAGCTGAAGATGAATGTTCAGATACGTCATAGACTACAATCATATTTAAATGACTGATCATTAATTATGAATATTAATAATTTACCTGAATACTTGACAGTATATGTGACTGAGGTCTTCAGTTAACAGTAAACATTGATCTTAACAGCTGATTATGTTCCTGGGTTGTTATGATATATGATTATTGATTATGTTCTAGGGTTGGTTATGATATATGATTATTGATTATGTACCTGGTTGGTTATGATATATGATTATTGATTATGTACCTGGTTGGTTATGATATATGATTATTGATTATGTTCCTGGGTTGTTATGATATATGATTATTGATTATGTACCTGGTTGGTTATGATATATGATTATTGATTATGTTCCTGGTTGTGTATGATATATGATTATTGATTATGTACCTGGGTTGTTATGATATATGATTATTGATTATGTTCCTGGTTGTGTATGATATATGATTATTGATTATGTTCCTGGGTTGTTATGATATATGATTATTGATTATGTTCTAGGGTTGGTTATGATATATGATTATTGATTATGTACCTGGTTGGTTATGATATATGATTATTGATTATGTTCCTGGGTTGTTATGATATATGATTATTGATTATGTACCTGGTTGGTTATGATATATGATTATTGATTATGTTCCTGGGTTGTGTATGATATATGATTATTGATTATGTTCCAGGGTTGGTTATGATATATGATTATTGATTATGTTCCTGGGTTGTTATGATATATGATTATTGATTATGTTCCTGGTTGTGTATGATATATGATTATTGATTATGTACCTGGGTTGTTATGATATATGATTATTGATTATGTTCCTGGTTGTGTATGATATATGATTATTGATTATGTACCTGGTTGTTATGATGTATGATTATTGATTATGTACCTGGTTGGTTATGATATATGATTATTGATTATGTACCTGGAGACGGTGTCTTTGTTTCGGTCGGAGCTGAAGATGAATGTTCAGATACGTCATAGACTACAATCATATTTAAATGACTGATCATTAATTGTGAATATTAATAATTTACCTGAATACTTGACAGTATATGTGACTGAGGTCTTGACTTGATTTCTCTGTTTAACCTGACATCTCCACTCTCTGTTGTGATCTTCATTCAGGAGTGTTGTAGTCAGAGAGATATAACACCGTCCTGAGGATAATATCTGAAATCTGGAGTCTGTCTGCAGATTCACATCAGCCTGATTCACCCAGATCAGCTCAATACTCTCAGAACCAACCACATAATCACAAGAGACTCGATCATAATATAACTGACAGAAGAGAGTCACAGAGCGGCCTGATCTGATCTCAGACTGTGAGGATGATGAAGAGACTGAAACAGAGAATCAGACAGAGATTACACGACTGATTCCAGTCTTTTCAGAGACAATAATATTACTGTTTAATTCAACATATAATCATAATATTCACAGAAACACTGACCATGAAGAACATGCAGATACACATGTGCATCAGTTCCTTGTAGTACATCATTCACATATTGTCTGCAGGTGTAAGATCCACGATCATCTTTTGTGACTTTCTCTATGTTCAGAGAGCAGTCAGAGTCCAGACTCAGTCTCTCATATCTCTCGATGTTATTCTTCTTTATCCCTAAACCAATCAGTTCAACTGTCCCTGAATGTGTGTCATAGATCCATGTAGTTGATGTGCAGCCAGAACGAGCATTATTACAGGACAGACGGACATTTTCACCAGAACTGCCGAACACATGAGTCACTTCTGCTCCACTGGTATCTACAAATTAAAACATATTTATATTTACTCTTACTTTAATATGTTTACTCATTTTGTCCTGTTTTAAGCAGAAATTGAACAATGCAGAGTAAACTGGTTTATAATATCTTACAACACTTTAGTTCACTTTATAACAATCTTAACACGAACAGATCTTTGCATCACATGCATGAGTGTAACAATCAGGGGGACTTACACATTAGGCAAAGGTAGATCATTGCCTTGTGCCCCTAAAACGCTTTTCATAAACCAGATGCACATTAAGCGCGTTTATTACCACAACAACCGTCTGTGTGTCCGAGTTGAACGTGTTTCTTGTGTATCCTGCTTGTAGCAAATTATAATATGATTAATCTGAATCTGACAGCCGCGCGAGCGCGAGGTCTCTCTCTCTCTCTCTCTCTCTCTCTCTCTCTCTGTGTCTCTCTCTCTCTCTCTCTCTCTCTCTGCGTCTGCTCTGTTCAGCGCGCGCACACACCTCTTTACACAGGCGCGTAGATTACGCGGGGGACGTGCCCCCCTCACTTTTTATAAAAAGTAAATTCGTCCCCCGTTGTATTCTCGACATGTTGAGGTTTTAATGGAGCAATGTATATAAATTCAGAATTATTTAAATAAAATAAAAAACAAGATAGTCTATGCATGACGTTTACGTTTCCATGGCAATCAGACACTCGGCTCGTCACGTTTGGACACGCCCTATGCTCACTCCTTTTTTATGGTTTGTCAGGACAGAATCAGGATGATAAACTTCACAGGCGAGAACAAAGAGTGGCTTTTAACACCTGGCTGTTTTTACATTGTATACAATCTATTAATACACAAGTGTTTGTAGGATTATATATGCACCAATCATAAAAACACATATTATTAGTAAAATATAGAATTTGTTTTTACATTAGTACGATAAACAACTTGGTATGGTATTCTTCATGAGTAATACTACTTACTACTACAAACACTACTTTATTTAGACCGAGGCAGAAGTGAATTCAGAGTTAAGAGTGAATGAAGCAGAAAGTTTCAATGAAGCTTCAGAGATAAGGACAGATTATTTACAGCATTGTCTATGATCAGATATTATTATACCTTTATCATAGATTAATCAGACTCATTTGTACTTTTTTATTCTTCAGTTTTAAGTAGCTTTATATATTTAAGATATAGCTTTAATACTGTGTCAAAAAGCTACTATTTTAAACGAACCAGCCAGAAAGCTTAAAGGAAATGTCACTAAATGTGTATTTCATCTCGTTGTTTAATTGATTTAGGGTCTACATACCTTGACATGTTGAGCTCAATACATAGTTTCTTTAAAATAGTTTGTTTTGAATTACTTTTGTATTTAATTCCTGAAACATGGACTGTATAATAGAACAGAACAGAATAAAGTAGTATATGAATGTATCCATTATGTGCCATGTACTGTACATACAACATACACAAAATACATTTTGAAATATCTAAACAATAGTACCCTTATAAAAACATCTTTGTAACTTATACTCATAAAGGTGCATAATAGTACCTTAGAGTACCAATATGCACCTTAATGTACAACTATGACACTTTTTGGGGTAAATAAGGTACAAATATGTCCTTTTAAGGGTACTATCCCTGTGACAAGCTGTTGTATTTCCTTCTTTCTCTTTCTTTCTTTCTATAATATAATCATAAAGCATATTAAGTAAAAAGGTATGTTTAAAAATAAAACCTGTCAATTAGACAAGGGTTAACTAAAAAAAAAACAGGTATAACACTAGACATCCCCCCCCCCCCCACTTTTGAACTGATGGCTACTTCCCTGCTTTACATTAGCGGCTGAAAGGAGCTGCACTTTCAGTGAAAACACAGATGTGCTGCTTCTTTAATCAGGGCTCTCAATCTCGTGAAACACACGCATTTCAACCCGTTCACACGCTCTCACGCCACACCTCGTATTGTTCACGCTGAGACAGGGATAACTTGTCCCGCGCATGTACAGTTAATAGACGAGGGAATGCTCTCTGCCGAGTTCATATCTCTCTCGACTCTCGAGTTAAACGGAGTTAAATGCCACCAACCAGCCAATCAGAAATTAGGATGTTGTTGTTTGCGTTTAAATTACGCGATTCTGCCGCACGCGCGTTCGTTACTAAGCAACATGGATGCGTGTGTAGCCAATTGATTGAGACATCTGAGTTAATTTGATTTCCATATATATATATGTGTGTGTGTGTGTGTGTGTGTGTGTGTGTGTGTGGGCATGGCATGTTTATGTGGTTTATGAGGACACAAATTTGTATAATGACATGGGTATGACATAGGTATTACAAGGAGAAGGTGATTTACGAGGACATTTTCAGTGTCCCCATAATTTAAAACGCTTATAAATCATACAGAGTGAGTTTTTTTGAGGGAAAATATAAATGCACCGTCTCCTGTGAGGGCTAAGTTTAGGTGTAGGGCAATAGCACATACAGCTTGTACAGTATAAAAACCATTACGCCTATGGAGAGTCCCCGTAAACCATAAAAACCAACATGTGTGTGTGTCTGTGTGTGTGTGTGTTTGAGGAGAAATGTTCTATATATGAGTTAACTTCAGCAAAACTTGTATTTAATGTTCTGTTTGCAATGGTTCTTATGAGTTCCTATCAATTGTTGTAGGTGGGGCCTTAATTAGTGGGACACCGAAGGAAAATATATCGCTTCTCCTTTAAGCGTTCGTGCTCAGACGCATAACGTATGTGAACGGGGAAGTAGAGGTAGTTTTACTCTCATATTTATCTTGCATTTACTGTCTCTTTGTAATTGTAATCGCTGCATTAATGATGTTAAAGCACTGTTAAGAGGTTCTGTCATAACGTGTATCAGTGTGATTAGCGTATTTTCATTGAAAGTGCTGTTAACCATGTTACATTTAGTGCTTCATTCGCACGTGTATTTCTCCATGCAGGGATGTGAGAGACCTTCTGATGTCTGTATACTAATCTTGCCTCACTACTCTGTTTTAAGGAGTAAATACAGTGAAACCGTCATCACATTCATGGTGTAGTTGTTTCTGTGGTGTCTGGAGGTTACCATTTGAGGTCTGCTACACGCGCACATGGAGTGTAAGAAGAGAAAGATCCGATGAATGCTGAAGGTAACCCCTTCATTTAATACTTTTTTTTTTTTTCAATTTTAAGATTCCTGGACGAAATCACTTGCCTGTGAAAAGATAGTGAGAGCTGATTTTGGAGAATATAGCCAAATTTGTGCTAAAGTATATTACTGATGCAGTAAAAAAAAAGAAAAAAAAAAAACTCCAACTGCTTTGCAACCAGAAGCTTTAAATTATCCTTCCTTTCACTTGCAGGCTCGGATTTGTTTGAATCTCTCAACATTTTACAACAGTAGCAGGTGGTGAAGACAAGAAAAAATAAACTAAAATACAATGTCACTTGCATTCGACACAAATTGTCAACGGAGACAAGACGCTGTGGTGGTTAAACGATTAAAACTAATTTGATATCATAACATACAAGGTCCTTCTGTTCTGTAGCCACATATTTACGGGTCTTGTATTTTTCTCCTACAGATGACTTGCAGGACGTTGTACGTTATGATATTAAATTAGTTTTAATCGTTTAACCACCACATGAAATAATAACGGTGTCTGCTAAATTAATGTAAATGTAAATGAAAGGATCCCATCATAACATGTACATGAAAAATTTAGAAATATTGGACTCAACTACAGGACACCATTGTGCAGCAGCAAGCATCACGACTAAAAAAAGGAACCTCACGGTTGATCTAACTTGCCCACCGCTACAATTAAAACTGAACCCGGCTGCTCAATGCAGCGCACCGAATGAAGGAGAGTCGTGCATCACAGCAGTCTAGGTCTGCATTGCTGGAGCTGTCCCGACCAGATTTATTGCGCCGCGGGATTAATTTCCCGAATACAAAGCGGTAACGGTCGGTAACTCTGGTGCAGTTTGAATGGGAACGGGCGGTCTAACATTTACCCGTTCCCGACGTCCTTTCAGCATATCTGCGCTTTATTCTTATCGAGCACCGGTACAGCCTGCACTCGGACCGTTATGAGCGCTGCACGCATGAACCAGTGCTTCGTTTTATTGTCTGAGCACAGCATGTGTAACGATGCTCAGAGCAGGCGAGCAGATATAATATACGGCTCTCAGACAGAACAGGCAGGTTGTGATGAGTGACAGAGAAGAATAAGGATGAAGCAAAGTCTGGATGCGTCTTTCCTTTTTTTGTATTATGCTTATCCTATCATTTTAAATGGCAGACTGTGTCGAATTAATTTATTTTTCACTGCAGCACTTGTCACTGTGTTAACAGCAATATGTTAAATTAATTTAATATTTTGACAAGACTAATAAAATAGCTATTAGGCTAAACCTACATTTTTTTTCCCCTCTGCAAAATGTATTTGCCTATTGTGTTGTAGGCTGAATGTTAGCCTAAACTAATTATATCCTGACAAGATGAATAAAAATAAGGATTACAACTTTTGTATAACTTTTTTTTCTCTCTGAGACACTTTATTCCTGTTGGCAGCAACATTTTTCTATCAATAAATTCAAGACGAATAAAATAAATATAATTGTGTGCAGACTAAACTTTTCTCTGTTAGCCTATCTCTCTGTCTTTCATCAGAAATGTGAACAAACAGTGAATATATCGCGGGAGCGGGTGGGTACGGAATAAAACCTTGCGGGAGCGGGACTAAAAAAACAGTCCCGTGCAGACCTCTACATCACAGATCAGATTTCATTTATCACGTAAAGAGAGAGGACTGATTTTATTTAAACAGTGTGATATTTTTTTTTCCATTACCTTACATCAAGGTGTCCCTGCAAACTGTCTTATTAATAAACGTTCTTCGTTTCATAATTGTTTGTTCCTCATTCTTAACTGATTTTTAGTTTTGTATATTTAAACTTTGTGTACGTTATTTGTAATTTTATATTAGGCATATAGCATGGTGTCTTTTTATTCGTTTTGTTAATAAAAGTTCGTTGTATTTTGTTGTTGCTTGAATTTCTTCAAAGTGAACATAAAATGCGCACGGTGCTTTTATAAGCTATTTAAGCAAAGGAAAGAGGGAAAACTAAAAATAACTAAAAACAAACATCTGCTTGACGCCGAATTGCCGCTTCAGGATTAATAGAAAGTTACAAGCAGCTGAGTTTGTATCGAGGTATGAGCTAAACTCTGCAGAAACGTGGACCTCGAGGACCAGAGCCGAGAACCTCTGACATACAAAATCTCAAATGTGTGAAACATTTTAAAACACGTTCATTTGCACATTCAAACTCCAGCGAGACTCACTGCTCGAGTGATTAAATTAATTAAATCATTTTGAAATGGTTCATTATACAGATCTTGTGTAGTGTATTATAGATCATAAAGAGATGTCTTTACCTGTGAGAAGTGCAGAGAGAAGGATCAGTCCCAGCAGACACATGTGACTCTTATCAGCCATTTTCTGTTTCTGTCAGTCTTTCTTTTCACTCTATATTTACAGCTCTTTCTTTAAACATCGTCAGCTCCTCGTGTGGGTGTTAACTTCCTCTGATCTGAAACAACTGACCGTTTATTCCTCACACTATACGGCTACATTTCACTCACAATATACTGATGTGAAAAATCATCTATAATATATTTAGTAGTTAGGTTTATTCAGATTCTAACTTAGCAATGCAAAATAAATGTATACAGCAACTGAAAAGTGGAAAACTATAACGTGTATAAAAATGTGTAAAAAATAAATACATTAAAAATAAATAATGAAACTCAGAAAAATTACTTAACTAAAATGTGTGTATAAAGATAATTTAATAGTTGTTTCTCCAAAAATAGTATGTAATAGAACATATATTATTATTATTATACATTATATCACCTTTAGTGCATTGCCATTTTTGAATTACACTTGTTTTCTGGTTAGTACCTCACAGCTGAAAATTCAGAAAGAAAATCGTGCTTCCCATCTGTTTATAATGAATGGAGACTCATGTATATAAAAAAAGCAGTTTGTTGCTCTTGGGAAGCGTCTGTTGAATGTCTAAAATGTAAGTTTACTCTCAATATATATTTGTATAATGTATTTATAACAATATATTTATCAGATGTGAGACAATTTTTACAATCAGCAGTCTAGTGTTTTATTTGTTTTTATTACACTCTTCTAGTTCTAGTTTTCTCAGAGCTGCAATCGCACCATGGTTTGGAAACATTAGTACAGAGTGTGAGGACTCAGTGGGTTTGACCACACTGGCTCAACACACCCGGTTTAGACTGATAGCTGTGAAATGATCTCACATTCAGATGCAGTTCCTCTTCTTTCTTTAAGTGAACAGATACATGGCTTTAAGCTCTCTATCTTTTCAGTTCATGATCACATATGATACGTTCAGTGCAAAATTAAGTACTTATAATTTTCATAAGGATCTATGTGATTCAGGAGAAGAATCGTCCCAGTGTTTCAGTCCTGAATCGGCCACGCAGCAGCAGTGTTTGCTTCACTTAAGCGGTGCTTGTGGAAGAAGGCCGATAACACGATCACGATCAAGATGTGCCTTTTACGGTCCCTAATCATCATTCTGATCCTACTATATGTATCGGAGACTTATGGCGCTTTTCCACTGCATGGTACGGTTCGGTACAGTACGGTACGGCTCAGTTCAGGTCGGTTTGCATTTCCACCGCAGTTTAGTACCGCTATAGAGTGGGCGGGATTATTCACGCATCGTTATAATTGCGCCGCCTCTACTGCCGTGACATCATCGTAAACGCGCCACAAACAAACTCACAACAAAGAAAGGAGACGGAATAGTGTTCTTCATTCTCGGCATGTGGATGTTTTTAACAGCAATGGAGAGGTCTATGAATGCTTGTGATTTACCCCCAGCAGCAGAGACTGTGGTAGTGCCACGGGTTGTAGAGGAGGAGAGCAGGGATGTGTTTAACAGCAATGGAGAGGTCTGTGAGAATGCTTGGGATTTACCCCCAGCAGCAGAGACTGTGGCAGTGCCACGGGCTGTAGAGGAGGAGAGCAGGGATGTGTTTAACAGCAATGGAGAGGTCTATGAATGCTTGTGATTTACCCCCAGCAGCAGAGACTGTGGTGACAGTGACACGGGCTGTAGAGGAGGAGAGCAGGGATGTTCGTGCAGGTGTGCTGCGTTACTTGATTAGTTAACTATTCATGCAGCGTGTTCTGTAAAGTGAATTATCAATAAACTTTTGAATATTTCAAAATGTACAATGTATCCCTTGTTTTTTTTTAAATTTATGTGATGGTTTTTATAATCGCGGCATTAATCATTTGTCTTTTTCAAGAGGTTCATTACGTGCTCATACAATGATACATATTTAATATAGTCTGGAGGTACACTTATTCGATCAGATTGTTTTTAATTGAAGCAAAACACAGATACAGAGGTAAAAATATAAACAGAAAACATACTCTGTAAATATAGCAAGTTCAAAAGTAACGTTATACATAAGACTTTTTCCTTCGGCGTCGCGCCATCAAGCTCTCGCTGGATCCGCTCCTCGGCTATCAACGAGAGGAACATCTGTACTTCCTAAACAGACAACGACACTGCTATTTTGTGGTTGATACAAAAATGTGCGTTTGTTTAAACAGAAGTTGCGTCCGATCCTTCGTTGGCTGTGCTGATTTAAATCTAGCGGGTAGGACTGTAGAGGAGGGTCTCGTGTCGCAAGTTCAGTGACGCAGTAATGACGATTTTCTCCGGCCAATCAGTGATCAGCAGAGTTTACACGTCATGTTTTGGTAACGGTACCGGCTCGCATGGAACCTCGACCGAAGTGGTACTAAAAAAGTATCAGGTACCAGGTACAGTACCCAGTGGAAAACCCCCCAAAAGTGAACCGTACCGTACCGTACCGTGCCGTACCATGCAGTGGAAAAGCGCCATTAGACCCTTCTGGAGATGGAAATCAACAAACTAGAGACCTTTCAAATACAATGCCTTTGGTAAATCTTGGGCGCATCCCGGCTTGACTGGCTCTGAAATGAAACTGTCAACAATGCGGCAACAAGCCCACGATCGAAGAGGCGATACAGAAAAGACGCTTACAGTGGTTTGGGCACGTGTGCCGAATGGACATTTCTCGACTGCCATACAAACTACTTTGGCGCCAACGACCACCAACGTGGAAAGTACGCCGCCATGCACCGAAGAAGACCTGGGTGAAACAACTCAAATACAGCCTTAAGAATCGTCATCTCACACTCGTAGTTGACAAGACTCTAACCACCGATCCATTAGCATGGAGTCAAGTCGCTGGGAGGCCGTCAGCACCTACAGCAGCGTATGAGCTAAGACGTCGTATTCGGCACAACACCAGCTAAGGATAAGAGAGAGAGAGAGACGTTCAGCATATTTTAATTAAACAGAAGTTAAACCCATCTATGTTACATGACTGAAATTGAGCAACTGAATCTTCAAAATCCACCACCTCCAGAGAGCCCTGATTACCCATACGTATGTTCCTGAACCCCTTCGACCACAACGGATTACCCAAGTTCATACGTCACCCAGTTCAGGTCACCCCGGAATCAATGCCATGCGAATCTGCTCAAGAACCGCTTCTGGTGGCCCTCACTGCTCACTGACACAACCAAATTCGTACAGAATTGCACCACATGTAACACCTCCAAATCTCCCAGGCAGCTCCCAGCCGGTCTGCTAAACCCACTTCCCACACCACGTCGACCTTGATCCCATATAGCTATTGACTTTATCACCGATCTGCCCAATTCTCAAGGTCATACCACCATACTTAACATAGTTGACCGATTCTCCAAAGCATGCCGTCTCATCCTCAATCCAACGGTCAGACAGAACACCTGAATCAGGAGGTCATACGGTTTCTCAGATCATAATGTCAACAACATCAAACTGATTGGAGCAGGTAGCAGGTATTCTGGGCAGAATATGCACAAAATTCCCTGACAAAACCCGCCACAGGAATGACCCCCTTCAAATGCGTTCTGGGCTTCCAACCTCCAATGTTCCCCTGGTCAGGAGATCCCACTGACCTACCATCCATTACCGACTGGCTGCAACACAGTGAGGAGGTCTGGGATCGGGCTCATACTCTTCTCCTTCATGTCGTAAGACGACAAGTTCATCAAGCCAACCGACATCGATGCCCGAGCCCCAAATACGCGCCTGGTCAATGGGTATGCTCTCAACCAGAGATCTACGTCTTCGACTCCCGTGTAGAAAGCTCAGTCCCAGGTATGTGGGTCCATTCAAAATTTCTAGACAAATAACCCCAGTATCATTTCATTTGGAATTGCCCTCTAATTATCGTATTTCTCCCACATTTCATGTATAACTTCTCAAACCCACTGGTGGTCCGAGAGGAGAGACGGAGGAGGGAGCCCAGCCACAGACCCCCCTGCCTTTCTTGGTGGACGGCGAGGAGGCCTACAGAGTGTACGAGTTGCTAGACTCCAGACGCTGGGGCGGCACCCTCCAGTATCTGGTTGACTGGGAGGGATTCGGTCCAGAGGAGCATTCCTGGGTCAATGCAGGAGACATCCAAGACCCTACACTCACTGAGGAATTTCACAGGATGCATCCGGAGAAACCGGCCCCTCGACCTCGGGGGAGACCCCGGCGTCGCTTGATTCCTCACGTCAGGAGCCGCTCGCAGGGTGAGGGCTCTGTTACAGAGGAGGCTCCCTTACCGCCTCCTCCGCACCACCAGAGGGAACCATCACCTGAATATTAGTCAGTTGCCATTCGGACTCCATTTCACATTTCCCTTCATACCTGGGACTGATCAATCATCCACACCTGTTCCCCATTTACACACACACATATAAGCCACACACACACACACACGGACCTGTTGCAAAGTCTTGATTTGCCTTGCTGTCATTTCTGAGCGTTCTACCCTTGTTTACTTGTTATCTGACCTTGGACTGTTTACTCATTATTCTGATTGTTTGCTGCCTGTCCCGACTTGGATTGTGTTTATTGAACTGTGATTGTTTGCCTCCTGCCCTGACCTCTTGTCTGGTGTTCAACTCTGTCTTTGCCTTGCCTCTACTGTTCTGCCTTGCCGGTGTTTGACCCTGTACTGCCTGACTATTTTCTATAAAAACTGCAAATGGATCCAAACTTCTCTGACTCATTACATCTGAGATGACCGAACACCTGATAAGAGATCATGCCAACACCTCAGAGAATATACAGAATTAACCAAATGTTGCCATAAGTTAAATATATGAAGTTTCTGCAATATATATAAATCTATTGTTGAAACTTAATTTCCTGTAAAGCTGCTTTTCAACGATTGTTTTGTGAAAAGCATTTTACAATTAATCTTGAATTTAATTGAATTGAATATTAAAGGGCAAATACAGTGGTTTAAGGATTACACGTGGCAATTTTCAAAAAGGAAAGATGCAGATATAATTTTTCAGCCCATAACTCTGCAGACTCACTGATGTCATTCTGTCAGAGTTTATTTGGAGAGACAAAGAGTGAGAGAGATGCAGGACGTATGTCGTCACTGGAACAAAACAGCCGAGGTGTGAATGACTTGTCATGCTTTTGTTTTATTTAGAGGTTTGTTTTTGGGTGCAGCATGAGAAGATGGAGAAGTGATATCTGTACAAACGTCACATCTGCAGCACCTCATGTCACCACACGCCTTATATCTATCTTCTGTCTATCTATCTTCAGATCTTTTGTCATCATTAATGCGTGATTAAAACTACACTGTTTATAGTGAGTACATACCATCATCAATTTATATTTATTCATTTCTGCCTCTGTACCCTGAAACACTATGGTAAGCTTATATTAATATTTATATTTAGAGTTGTAGGAGCAGATTTCACGGGAAACTGCATATTTTTTGCATATTGAAGTCACAACAACTGGACATCGAACCGAAAAGAGTTTGCAAGCAAGTGACACAAATGTAATAAAAAATGAATCAACATAGTTTACATCACATCAGCTGTGCACTGACTAGGTTCACAAACAGTGTTTAAAGGAACACTCCACTTTTTTTTTTTAAATAGGCTAATTTTCCAACTCCCCAAGAGGTCAACAGTTGAATTTTACCGTTTTTGAGTCCATTCAGCCGATCTCCGGGTCTGGCGGTAGCACTTTTAGCGTAACTTAGCATAGATCAATTAATCTTATTAGGCCGTTAGCATCTCGCTCAAAAATGACCAAAGATATTTGATATTTTTCCTATTTAAAACTTGACTCTTCTGTAGTTACATTGTGTACTAAGACTGATGTAAAAATTTAGTTTTCAGACCCACAGATCGCGACCAATATGTGCCTTTTACGGTCCCTAATCGTTCCAATCCTACTATATGGATCAGAGACTTAGACCCTTCTGAAGATGTAAATCAACAAACTGGAGACTGTCACACATGGGCGTAAATCCCGGGGGGGCGGAGGGGACATGTCCCCCCCATCCGAGGGTTGTCCCCCCCCAAAAAAAATATATTAAAAAAATCACTCTCTATTGTGAAAAATATATGTATACCTAAAATAATTTTGTAAGTAGAAAAAAACCCCCGCAAAAAGTGCTTTTAGAAACAGTTGAGTTCCCCCTCCCCTTCCTCACAGTGGTTTGGCCCACTGCCTGCTTTCCCAGTTCATCTCACCTACTCCACACATGAGTCAGGTGTGTGGCTGCGGCTCAGTTAATGTTGAACTCCAGTAAGTAGGGTACTTTATTCACTTTAAATAAAGTGATTCTCTTTAATGTAGTTGATGCAGCAGACTCATTCATAAATTAGTTGCAGCAAAAATGCTGATTAACGTTACCGATTTAATTTTCCATGAATCTGCTATATTAGCAATTAAAATATTACTTATCTAGTTAACGTTAACTTGTTTACAATAGCTTATTGCATAGTGCACTGCAACTTATGGGGGTTTTCCACTGACTGGTACCAGCTCGGTTCGGTTCTGCTCTGTTTCGGACCTACAGTTTTCCACTACAACTGGTTGCTATAGCGACCAAACATTCTGAGAAGCAGCACGAGCAGAGCGCTCTAAGCTGAGGTAAACAACCTGGCATCATTACAATCGTCAGCATGGATGAAATAAAAGGGATTTTATTTCTTATCCTTGGTTTGTGGCTGTTTGAAATGTGCTGATCTGCTTTGTCATTGAACCTGAGAAAAACTTTGAAAATAACCATAATGACGCAGTCTCCGTGCTACAATAATAATGATAGAAGCAAAGTTTTTCACTGTGGGGACATATCTTTATAAGTACAATTTGACTGTATTATTTGTGTCCCCTTCAAAAATTGCTCATGATAAATTTTATATTTATTGTCCCCCCCTACTGTTAAATGAAATTTACGCCCATGCTGTCACAGTTACCGGCTTGTGTGCCTTAGATGGCCACCAGAGGTCACTGTGTCTGCGAGCACATGGCGTGTTGTGTTTGTATTGTGCCATGTGTGCTTTGATCATGTCAAGAAATGGTAATTTTTTTGTTGTTGCAAGATTTAGAAATTATTACATTTGTAGAGTAAAGAAAAGTGAGAATCATGTCGGTGTGCTTCAACTTTATTTCAGCTTTATATATTTGCAGCTGCTAATTCCTTGAAAAAATTAATTCACCACGGAAAGCCTGCCCTTATATTTTGCCTTTATTTTATTACATACTTTGCATTTACAGTTTCTCTTATTAGCTTCTGTATATATGTACATTTGAAGTGACTCACATGAACACTAGTGAAATGGGAAGTTAAACAGAGTGATGGAGTAATTGCTGACATGCCGTGTCTATATTCAGGCATGAATCTCGTCATTCAGTACAAAAGTGCAGTTTTATGAAGAAAGAAAGACAACGGTGGAGACAGAAACAGGTCCATCTACAAATGCTAAAAAGTGAAGCCAGAAAAGGTGAACAGAAACAGCGTTCTCACTCTTTTTCACTTTCACTTTTGTATGCGTAAGTGTAAAAATTGAGAAAATCCAGCATTTAGCAACTCCAGATTTGTGTAAATTCAGGCCAAACATTCAACTTCAGCCTATTAGGAGTGAACAAACAATAATTAAACAAAGTGCATATTAATAATGCTGTTTGATACAAAACAAAATTACAAATGAAAGTTAATCATAATAATCCATACCCTGTCAGAAAGCAGGCACAGAATAAAGCAGGGGCACTTGAACAGTGTGTGCAGCCCTCTTATTTTAGACAAAATACATATATAAAATAAAATACATTAACATTAAGACAAGCAGATGCTAATTTGGAAAATGAATAAATACTATGGTGTAACAAGTATGGATAGAAAACTACTACTGATGCATAAATCTGAATTCCAGTTTAAATACATTTCCAAACAGCTACATATATACTGCTTATATCAGTATTAATATCTCCTTTCTCATCAGTTTTTATTAAAAACCTTTCAATGTTTGAGAATTACATTTTTTCTCAGTTTATTGATCATAAATCACATTAGTTCAGATCTATAGCTCCACATTCGTATATTTAATCACATTCTCACATTGCTTTGCTCAGTCCAGACCTGTTGATATTCACTCTCGTCAGTTTTATTGGTTCAGAAAACTATTCAAACCCTTACAAGATTTCACCTGAGGACCGCTGAAACGGAAAAACACATTCAGCAATCTGAATGAGAGCTTCTTCTGAAGGAATAAATATGATCGGGCTGACAAGGATATTGTATTTCATCCCTAAAAATAAGTATTTAGTACAGCAAAAGAGATCGAGAAGCATTTCTAAGTTCAGTGCATGTGTTTGCCTGCTCACAAAGAAAAGATTCAACGACAGGCCTTTGTTTACACATTACAAAAATAAAGTGCTACTACACACTAGAGGGCAGTATTTGCCAAGGTATACATACACAGCAGCTGCGGTCAGATTTTCTGTCGCCAAAAACACAAATAAAATCACTGTTGGAATAAGTGCTAGTGTATGAATCATGAATATACTTGATCAGTGAGTTCTCTATTAGTTAGTAAATGCACTACATGTGTGTCTGTACAGATTACAAAGATCGAGTCCAAAGCACCTTTAGTGTAACATGGATCGCTCTACTCTTAATAAATGCTCGTGTTTTAACGTCTCTAGAATCGGTTTAGAAAGCGCTAGCACATTAACACTCGTTCGTTACCAAATAACTATTTGTTAGGCAAATCATTATGCAAATATTTTGTCTTTGAATCTTACAGTAACAGACTACACATTTTCATGCATAAATTGCTTACTTGAAAATGTATTTTCTAGCACGTCACTAAACCGTCTCCGATCTGGTTTCAATCCAAATACATGCAGTGTGAACTATTGAGGGAAATCACTGCACGTGGTTTTAGCTGCTGGGAGTGCGATTATATGTCTAATGTTTTCTAGGTTTAACACATAACTACAGACTATAAGCAACTACACATTTCCCTCGCGTTTGTAATATTATTCAACGTGATTTTTTCTATAAATGGGTGAATAATAATGATTGGGGAAGCAACATGCAGTAATTGTAGTCTCCTTCGGTGTGAATGAGGCTGTCGGGTCTCAGGTCTGATCACCTGTTCTTGCTGTCTCTGTGTCATAACGTTATAATCATGTCACTACTACAGCAAGCTCCTGATTGGTTAACGCAGCGCGAATATCCGTCAAAGTTCAGATTTTTCAACTTGAGCGAATTCTTGATTCGTCATTCACGCCGACTCATTCGCACGAATTGCGCCGCAGGATGTCTTTTGTGTATTTGAATAGACTTAACATGTAAATCACTCGCACTCAGCGCTTCTTTCGTGTCTGGTGTGAACGCACCATTACAATTTTGACACAGCTAGGATAACATTTTTACTTTGTGTGGCTTTATACATACGGCCGCAGAAATGTAAACTAGAATAAAACATGTCTCGGAGGCTAGCTTCAGAGACGGGATAATCAGAGACACGTCTAACTCTCCTACCTTTGACTATACAATATCCGAAATATTGGCCAACATATTAGGGAAAGTTTTACTTTTTACATTTCAGCTAATCTGAAAATGGAATATTTCACAAAACTGGAAAGGAAACAGTAAAATTGAATAAAACACACAAATTATTCCCTAATTCACCAAAACATTGAATAGTTACACGCTGTCATGAGAGTGCGGGGAAAATTGTAACAGAAACGCAAAGCACTTGTCCAAGGTTTATTTTTATTTTTATTTTGACATTTTGACACCTTGTTTGGAAGTGAGACTGCCGTTGTAAGAAGTGGTAATTTGCAATTCTTACCTTAACTTAACATAAAAAATAGTTTTGTTTGTATACATTTCTGACACAGCCGCCTAGCCATAACAATTTGGACCTTGTCAAAATCAAACTAATCTTTATCCCTGGCCATTTCTCCTGCGTCTAACACGCTGATTACGAGAATCGATTGTTCTTGAGTGAAACTTGATGATACCATTTTTAGGTCACCTTTTTCAGTGTGCTGGTTTCTGGTTGTCAGTTTGATCTGGTAGTTTGTATTCAGTGTGGTTGCATTTTCCATCTCATAGCTCTCACTGCGGTTTCAGTAACACATTTTTTCAAGAATCTGAAAATACATCAATGCAGGGTAACACTTCAGTATGCATTTAGCATTAGTATCTCTTCTAACTTTTTGTTTATTTTCCAAGTTTACTTCAATTCAACTTTGTCATTAATAAGGCCTCTCAGTTTGCTACCAAATACAGAACACCATGGACCAACATATAACGTATAAGAATAAGAAAAAATTGACAATATTTACACGTGCCAAAATATCGAATCACTTGGACAAACAAACATATACTGATAGACAACATTACAAGGCAGTTCTGATTAGCTCCTGTATTTACATTCGTATGTCTGTGAGAATGCATGTGTGTGTGTGTGTGTGTGTGTGTGTGTGTGTGTGTGTGTGTGTGTGTGTGTGTGTGTCATTGTGTCTAGGGCTGGAGGAGGAAGCATACAACTGAAATAGTATCTTAATAGATTGATAACAGATATAAGTAGTGTAAAAAAAATCAACAACAACAAAAAAAGAAATAAATAGACAAATAATAATAATAATTATAGAGACAACAAATGTTATAAGCAACAGTAATAACCATAATAATAATCATAATAATAATAATAATAATGTGTTATTATAGTGTATAATAGGCCGTATATAGTGTTCCTGTGGCTCAGTGGTAGAGCATTGTGTTAGCAGCACTAAATGATGTGGGTTCAATTTCCAGGGAACACACATACTGATAAAAAAATGTATAACCTGAATAGGACTGTAAGTCGCTTTGGATAAAAGTGTCTGCTAAATGCATAAATGTAAATGTAATGATTTCATCAAAACTGGGAAAGGGTGGAGGACAATGAATAGGGCAAGTAAGATTAATAATATTAGTACTGAATCATAAATCAATAAATGTTTAATAATTGGGGGGGGTTGCCTCCGATCCCACTGTGGCTAAAACATATAGAACTTCACGCCCCAACGGGGGTGCCAGGGAAAGATGCTCCCCGGCCACTACCTGAATCCCACACTTATATATCTATTTGTTTATTTAATTAATTAATTATGTTTTAATGTGTAGATATGTATATGTCTCAGCTACTTTGCGATGCATTAAAACAGTGAGGCGTATGGTATGATATATACCATTGTAATAATACCAAGGACAAGATGCATGAAACATGGTTAAGAATACAATTCTTAAACTGATATTTATCACCTTACTTTCTAATTTAAGATTAAAGTTAATAATATTTTGTATTTCCACATATTTCTTAACAAAGATAATTTAAATTCCTGAAACAGTGTTCATAAAAATCCTAAATTAACTTCCAGTCTGTGTTTGTTTACCGGGCTGGTTAGTGAAAGTTAAAGTGACGAGTAATGAAGTTGGGCTCAGGTTGTTGTGCTGTGGGATGTGTATCACATACATAGATTTATTTGTGGCGACCCGCCACGCTTTCAAAACTAACCTATTTTCCGTAAGGCTTTGTAGGAAAAACATGAGCACGTAATGCACATATACATATATATATATAATATTATTATTATTATTAATAATAATAATATCACTTAATGATGCTCCTTAATAGACTGCTTTGACTGATACTACTTCTACTCACTTCTTCTCTAATAATTTGCGCAAACATAAACACATTTAGGTAGATCGGGGGCACGTTTCCTTCAGAAACAAACGTATTCCTCTGTGTCTTTAGCGGCTCAGATGTCGGGAGTAATTGATGACTGCTATATGTTCATTATTACATCCAACAACAGATCACCTCAATCGCTTAAACTGAAACGATTAAAAATAAATCTCCTGGTGAAACAATTTTCACTCATAAATTACTAGCACATTTCACAAAGAGTTGTTACAATGGTTACAAAGAATTAACATTTATTGAATGTATTATATTTCTCATACACAGTTCACTATTCGCAATACCGTTAGTTTATGAAAACAGGTTAAAAGTCTCCATCTGCTGGTCAGCAGTTGAAATACATTACAGAAGAATAGAAAGTAAATGCCTGACCATTCGGTTTTATTCACATATTAAACATTATTTATGGTGACCATGCGTCCTCTTTTTCCGGATTGCTAATCTGCCTAGTTTGTAACTAGTAGGTTTGGCCAATAGCATGCAGGCACTATAACCTAAATACTCTACCTTTCTACAGAGAAAGTCAAAGCATGCAAATGCAGCTACAGGCATGAGGTTAATAGGAAAACAAAGCCAGAAAGCAGACATTTTAGGTTTACAGTGATAAAATTGCATAAAGAGAACATCAAGTAAGGTAACAGTGAACAGTGAAGCAAACCGTAATTGCTTGGCGCAAATAAAATAAAATAACTTAATTGTTGTTGCTGGTTGTTAAAAAGATCCTTATATTAGTCAGATTAATATGCCTTCTAATTAGATCTCTCTGTTTTGCAGAGATTGATTGACACACAGCATCTAGCACAGCAGCCAATCAGCGTTCGCAGATCAACGTGCTGGTGGATGTCCCGCCCACAGCATCAGGGCAAAGTGGAGAGTGAGTTCGCTGGAGCGCTGATGCGGATGCTTGAACTTTGCCATCGCAAATCACATATAGTTTTCTTTATTGTATGGGTGTTGTGTGTCAATGCAAAGTAAGTGCATCGTATCTGATCCTTGCAGCGATCGCGTGTGTTATATTCTGTTCCTTACTGCCTGTTATATTCACTGTTACCGCTTCTCGTAGTTTATATGATTATCATGTCTTTTGCGCTGTATATATGTTACCTTTGTTCGTTGTTAGTTATATAGATGTTATTTGTGTATCTTCTATTTGTATTTGAAGTTATTTATTCGGCTAAGTGCTCGTTTTAAGCTGATCTAAAGTTATAAGCAACTCAATGCGCATGCGCACCAAACATGTCCAAACAGAGCACCGCAATATAAACAAATAAAGCTGTTTACTGTTTAACACCTTAATGTATATAACATAACATGTTTGTTTCTGCTAATTATTAATCAGTTTAATTGTATATTTTGGCTGCATATTTATCCTGTGTATGTATGCTTGGAACATTTAATATTATTATCATGCATGTATATATTTACTCTGTTTTTCTAGAAAACCACATTCACACATACGCAAAACTAATCACTGGTTGTGGTGACAAATAAACGGGTTACTCCCATATATCAAACATCTTTGCTCAAGTCTCTTACCGGACACCCTGTGGCGGGTTTCAAACCTAACCAGCAATCTACTTAAATGAGACTGTGCTATTATAGCTAACTCATTGTTTCATGGTCCTTCGAGCCGGATGAAACTTGCTGCAGGCTTATAAGATGTCAACACATGCAGGAGATGAGCCAACTGGGCACGTCAGAAGGAAGACTACCCTTCCAGCCCGATATGAAGATTACGATCTCACTGGCTTTGCCCTGCCTACATTGTATACAGACCCCATGTCACCACACACTCAGAGACCCTCCAAACTGTCCTATGCTAAAGAGCAAGAGGAGAGCCCATTGGCATTCAGTCCTCTGCAGATACCAGGTGATGAGCTTCATAGTTCAGAAGAGTGGTCCGACAGATCCAAGCAGGTCTGAAAAAGACAAACTCAAGCATCGAAACAGGGATCTCTACCATGCCAATGGGAACATGAATCACACTGTTCAGATGATGCAACATGAAAGGGATGCATTGCAGCAGACAAATCAGCAGTATGCTCAAGAGCTCTCTCAACTTAAGCAGCAGATGCAGCAGCTTCAGATCCAGGTCAGTCAACAGCACCCTGTATCTCGATCCCCTCCTTCTCCTGTTACTGCACGTCAACCACATTCTGGTCAATAAATATGCCAATCAATCAATCACTGTAATAAAAATCAAATACATTTTCGGGAGGGCACTGAAAATGAAATTGACAATAAAATGTAATGACTCTCGGCATCCAATTCTCTGATTTTGAAAAAGAAATAAAAGATGACAAAATGGTGTTAAGTGTAGAAGTAGTCATATACAGCTGCAGGAATAAGTTTGTGAACCTTTTGAACATGTGATCTGATCATACTTTGACAATTACAGACAAACATAGACTAAATAATAACACAAAAAATCATACTTTTCACATGTTTATTGAATACACAGTAATTGTTATCAGTGTGGGATGCAGAACGTAAGTGATTTCTTGAATTGACTAACTTGTAGATTCAGCAGCAAAACCATCAGATTATTTTCTGTCGCTGCTTATAATACTTTTAACCAATTTTGGTTTATCTGTCCTCCAGATGTGTTTCAGTCTCGAGAGCACAGTCCTTGTGAAGTTATGTCACAGTATCTTATTTGGTTTAAGATCAGGACTTGGGGCAGTGTTTGTTTATTATTCAGTCATGCTTTAGTTGATTTACTGTACTTGTACTTGATTTACTGTACTTGTACTTGATTTACTGTACTTGTACTTGATTTACTGTACTTGATTTACTGTACTTGTACTTGATTTACTGTACTTGTACTTGATTTACTGTACTTGTACTTGATTTACTGTACTTGTACTTGATTTACTGTACTTGTGTTCTGTGGGTCATGAACACCGTTCTTCTTCAGAGTTTTTCTGATAGAAGACACAGAACAAAGACTTCCACAGTTTCTCTGATTGTCATGACAGCGATGCATCTTTACCATATATTTATATTATGATTTCCATCTGTGTAAATTACCATTCATGTTTATTAAAAGCACAACATTGCTGTTTTTAATCAATCTCTAATTCATATCATATTTAAAGTATTTGGAGCACTGTAAAATTATATTGAAAGCTGTCCAGATTTAAACAATATCCATACACATGAATATAAATATTGCCTAATATTTGTAGAGATTATTTTATTCTATATTGTAGGTATTTCTATTTCCTCTTGAAAGTATGAGTCCTTCCTCCCTACAAAATAATGAAATACAAAATAACTCCTCTCATTTAACATTTCATCACATATATAGAAATTAATCGTAATTATAATTTTTTTCCTCAGTGACTGCAGATTGTTAGAGATCAATGTGAATCCTCAGATTTTATGATATTCAAAACTCACCAGCTCTTCTCGCACAGATGATCTGAAGAAGAATCACAGAAGGAGCAGCAAACACTGCGATCTCAACAATAATCACAATCACTAAAGATGTGTGGAGAGAATAGAGAGAGAGAGAGAGAGAGAGAGAGAGAGAGACAGAGAGAGAGAGAGAGAGAGAGAGAAGAGAAGAGAGAGAGAGAGAAGAGAGTGAATCTGTGAAACTATATATTGCTTATGACAAGTATTGCCTTGATAGTTTCAGTGCATGCAAAGCCGTCCCATACCTCTGATTAATGATGCATCAGTCATCCAGTCTGTGGATCATGAATATTAGTTCAGTTCAAATATAATGTGACATCAATAAGACATGCAAACGTTGTTGTGTAGTACAAATGTGTGAGCAGCTCAAGACATCTCAGTGTTTGGGTAATGATACATTTATCTATATAAGTATTTTAAGATGCAAAGACCTTACAATACCTACAGATTAATGTTATCCTCATTTGACTGCATTATTTAATTATAAAAAGACAGAACTGCAGTATTGTTTAATAATGATGCAAAGCTTCAGTTTGCCCTGAATCCATGACATATAGATGAACTGTCTGAACATAGACAATAAAGTTGTAATCAGCTTTTCTAACATCTCCACAGAGATAAATCAGTTGTGTGTTTAGAAGAAACCCCAGAATGTGAATAAAAGCACTGAAATCACGCACAAACATACAGTATATATACATAACTGGAATCAGTGCTCTTGCTGGTGGTTTAGGGTAATCTGTGTAACTGTTTAATGTGGAGGATTTTAGTTCAAAAGCACCATATTTTATAAGATACATAAGCATTCAAGTATAAATAAAATCACTTTAGCCCTGTTTGACTTTATTATTATTTTTCCTTCAATAAATGTTAAGCAAAAACAGCGTCATAGCCTCAGATAGTTTGATCAATATGTAAATAGATTATTTCATTATGATGAAAGAGTGCATTACATATAGCTTTCACATTGACTTGCTTTTTGTGAGAGGGACAACAAGTGCTTGAGGTCTACAAATTAAACATGAACAGTGATACGCTTCTCTTAAGCTGATGACACAAGGGGCAACTTTTGAGCAATATCACCGGGCAGCTTTGGGAAATGTTGCTGTCAACGGCCAATCAGGTGAGACACAGAGCCCACAACCGATCTAAAATACCCAGACAGAAATGTGTTAACTATTCTCAATGGGGAAGTACAAGCAATGTTGCTCAAAAAAAACAGTTGCCACATGTATCATCAGTCTATAAAAAACAGTTATGTGAAAACCAATTCTACTGTAAGTGTCACATTAAAACACTGACATGAGTAAGACACATAAATACCTTGCGGTGCAGCTGGAGTTGTTCCATGAGTTGCGGTGGGATCTTTATCTGTATAAGATGCAAGATTAATGATCCGTGTCTATCAAATAGCACTGGGCTACACTCTGTTCACAAATCTGATTAAATCTGAGTTGCTTTTCAGAAGCAGGTGTATTGATACAATGTGTTATAGTCTCAGTGATATAAAGCTATCAGCACAAATGAACTGCAGTATCTCTGAATAATGATCTAAAGCAAAGCAAGAAACCAGTTATGGTTCAGTTAGGACTCTAAGAGTCTCCTTGTGGACCGAGAGGAAAGCTTTAACGAGTCTAAGTTTATGATCATCTCCTGATTCTAGAAGAATGTGAATAAAACCACTGAAGAGAGAATCATTCGTACAAACCTCGAATTAGAGTAACTTGATTCTGTGTTGCTGCTGTAGTTGATGCTATGGAGGATAAATGTATAGTTTTAGATTTATGTGCCAGATTGTAGAAATACAGAGATAATATTTGAACGTGTGAAAACATCAAGTTACAGTTTAGATTTCAGTGACAGAGTCGTATTATCTCCAGCAGCTCTGAAGAGCAAAAACAACCTCATAACATAGACTAGATTATATTAAAACTGTTTGTGAGAGCAAGTGCAAAGCACTGAAGTGAGAGACGGATGAAGTGTGTCAGAGATCATGGACCTTGTTCTGTAGGAGCTGCTGATGTAGTTCGGTTTGATTTCTTCTCAGAGTTTGATCTGCTGACTGGAATCAGTGTTGAATCCATTAAACCTGCAGAAGATGAATGTTCAGATGCATCATACTGTTGAACATTAATATCATATCATCATAATTCATCATTACATCACATGACATACAGTCAGTGTTCATTTATCACCATTTACAGAGTTATTATACTTATATTATACATGCTGAGGAGAGTAGTGAAGGGTTTTTACTCTGCTTTAAAAGTATTGTTCAAGTGTCTTTATCAGTGTTTTCTGTAGAATTGTATTTTTTACTGCACTACTTTTCATTTTAAACATCATTTAATACATAATTACATCAGAAATCTAGTACTTTGTTACTTTTATTTAAGTAAAAGTCATTCAAAGATGTACTTGAGTACAAGAAAGTACTATGTTTAATATTGTTAAGTATTGCAGGTAATATTTATATATATATTGAATATAGTGCATATTAATTATGGCATTATGCTTTGGAATGTAGTGAAGTAAAAATGTTCCAAATAAAATCACTGATAAATTACAGATACTTTAATTTATTTGAGTAAAGTAGAAATACTTCACTGTCCGTCTCTTATTATATGAGAGTAAAACACAATGATCTGCAGCCCATAAACCCATAATTACATTATTAATCATCATATCTCTGTATCAGAGATTCTTCTGAGATTAATTAAATAAATATAGTTTCTTATCTGAATACTTGTCAGTAAACATTGATATTAACAGCTGATTATGTACCTGGTTGGTTATTATATATGATTATTGATTATGTACCTGGTTGTGTATGATATATGATTATTGATTATGTACCTGGGTTGGTTATGATATATGATTATTGATTATGTTTCTGGGTTGGTTATGATATATGATTATTGATTATGTTCCTGGGTTGTGTATGATATATGATTATCGATTATGTACCTGGGTTGGTTATGATAAATGATTATTGATTATGTACCTGGTTGGTTATGATATGATTATTGATTATGTACCTGGTTGGTTATGATATATGATTATTGATTATGTACCTGGGTTGGTTATGATATATGATTATTGATTATGTACCTGGTTGGTTATGATATGATTATTGATTATGTACCTGGTTGGTTATGATATATGATTATTGATTATGTACCTGGTTGTGTATGATATATGATTATTGATTATGTTCCTGGGTTGTGTATGATACATGATTATTGATTATGTTCCTGGTTGTGTATGATATATGATTATCGATTATGTACCTGGGTTGGTTATGATAAATGATTATTGATTATGTACCTGGTTGTGTATGATATATGATTATTGATTATGTACCTGGTTGGTTATGATATGATTATTGATTATGTACCTGGTTGGTTATGATATGATTATTGATTATGTTTCTGGGTTGGTTATGATATATGATTATTGATTATGTACCTGGGTTGGTTATGATATATGATTATTGATTATGTACCTGGGTTGGTTATGATATATGATTATTGATTATGTACCTGGTTGGTTATGATATGATTATTGATTATGTACCTGGTTGGTTATGATATATGATTATTGATTATGTACCTGGTTGTGTATGATATATGATTATTGATTATGTACCTGGTTGTGTATGATATATGATTATTGATTATGTACCTGGTTGTGTATGATATATGATTATTGATTATGTACCTGGTTGTGTATGATATATGATTATTGATTATGTTTCTGGGTTGGTTATGATATATGATTATTGATTATGTACCTGGGTTGGTTATGATAAATGATTATTGATTATGTACCTGGTTGGTTATGATATGATTATTGATTATGTACCTGGTTGGGTTATGATATGATTATTGATTATGTTCTGGGTTGGTTATGATATATGATTATTGATTATGTACCTGGGTTGGTTATGATATATGATTATTGATTATGTACCTGGGTTGGTTATGATATATGATTATTGATTATGTACCTGGTTGGTTATGATATGATTATTGATTATGTACCTGGTTGGTTATGATATATGATTATTGATTATGTACCTGGTTGTGTATGATATATGATTATTGATTATGTTCCTGGGTTGTGTATGATACATGATTATTGATTATGTTCCTGGTTGTGTATGATATATGATTATCGATTATGTACCTGGGTTGGTTATGATAAATGATTATTGATTATGTACCTGGTTGGTTATGATATGATTATTGATTATGTACCTGGTTGGTTATGATATATGATTATTGATTATGTACCTGGGTTGGTTATGATATATGATTATTGATTATGTACCTGGTTGGTTATGATATGATTTTGATTATGTACCTGGTTGGTTATGATATATGATTATTGATTATGTACCTGGTTGTGTATGATATATGATTATTGATTATGTTCCTGGGTTGTGTATGATACATGATTATTGATTATGTTCCTGGTTGTGTATGATATATGATTATCGATTATGTACCTGGGTTGGTTATGATAAATGATTATTGATTATGTACCTGGTTGGTTATGATATGATTATTGATTATGTACCTGGTTGGTTATGATATGATTATTGATTATGTTTCTGGGTTGGTTATGATATATGATTATTGATTATGTACCTGGGTTGGTTATGATATATGATTATTGATTATGTACCTGGGTTGGTTATGATATATGATTATTGATTATGTACCTGGTTGGTTATGATATGATTATTGATTATGTACCTGGTTGGTTATGATATATGATTATTGATTATGTACCTGGTTGTGTATGATATATGATTATTGATTATGTTCCTGGGTTGTGTATGATACATGATTATTGATTATGTTCCTGGTTGTGTATGATATATGTTATTGATTATGTACCTGGTTGTTATGATATATGATTATTGATTATGTACCTGGTTGTGTATGATATATGATTATTGATTATGTACCTGGTTGTGTATGATATATGATTATTGATTATGTTTCTGGGTTGGTTATGATATATGATTATTGATTATGTACCTGGGTTGGTTATGATAAATGATTATTGATTATGTACCTGGTTGGTTATGATATGATTATTGATTATGTACCTGGTTGGTTATGATATGATTATTGATTATGTTTCTGGGTTGGTTATGATATATGATTATTGATTATGTACCTGGGTTGGTTATGATATATGATTATTGATTATGTACCTGGGTTGGTTATGATATATGATTATTGATTATGTACCTGGTTGGTTATGATATGATTATTGATTATGTACCTGGTTGGTTATGATATATGATTATTGATTATGTACCTGGTTGTGTATGATATATGATTATTGATTATGTTCCTGGGTTGTGTATGATACATGATTATTGATTATGTTCCTGGTTGTGTATGATATATGATTATCGATTATGTACCTGGGTTGGTTATGATAAATGATTATTGATTATGTACCTGGTTGGTTATGATATGATTATTGATTATGTACCTGGTTGGTTATGATATGATTATTGATTATGTTTCTGGGTTGGTTATGATATATGATTATTGATTATGTACCTGGGTTGGTTATGATATATGATTATTGATTATGTACCTGGGTTGGTTATGATATATGATTATTGATTATGTACCTGGTTGGTTATGATATGATTATTGATTATGTACCTGGTTGGTTATGATATATGATTATTGATTATGTACCTGGTTGTGTATGATATATGATTATTGATTATGTTCCTGGGTTGTGTATGATATATGATTATTGATTATGTACCTGGTTGTTATGATATATGATTATTGATTATGTACCTGGTTGTGTATGATATATGATTATTGATTATGTACCTGGTTGTGTATGATATATGATTATTGATTATGTTTCTGGGTTGGTTATGATATATGATTATTGATTATGTACCTGGGTTGGTTATGATAAATGATTATTGATTATGTACCTGGTTGGTCATGATATGATTATTGATTATGTACCTGGTTGGTTATGATATGATTATTGATTATGTTTCTGGGTTGGTTATGATATATGATTATTGATTATGTACCTGGGTTGGTTATGATATATGATTATTGATTATGTACCTGGGTTGGTTATGATATATGATTATTGATTATGTACCTGGTTGGTTATGATATGATTATTGATTATGTACCTGGTTGGTTATGATATATGATTATTGATTATGTACCTGGTTGTGTATGATATATGATTATTGATTATGTTCCTGGGTTGTGTATGATAATGATTATTGATTATGTTCCTGGTTGTGTATGATATATGATTATGATTATGTACCTGGGTTGGTTATGATAAATGATTATTGATTATGTACCTGGTTGGTTATGATATGATTATTGATTATGTACCTGGTTGGTTATGATATATGATTATTGATTATGTACCTGGTTGGTTATGATATATGATTATTGATTATGTCCTGGTTGGTTATGATATGATTATTGATTATGTCCTGGTTTGGTTATGATATATGATTATTGATTATGTACCTGGTTGTTATGATATATGATTATTGATTATGTTCCTGGGTTGTGTATGATAATGATTATTGATTATGTTCCTGGTTGTGTATGATATATGATTATGATTATGTACCTGGGTTGGTTATGATATATGATTATTGATTATGTACCTGGTTGGTTATGATATGATTATTGATTATGTACCTGGTTGGTTATGATATATGATTATTGATTATGTACCTGGTTGTGTATGATATATGATTATTGATTATGTTCCTGGGTTGTGTATGATATATGATTATTGATTATGTACCTGGTTGTTATGATATATGATTATTGATTATGTACCTGGTTGTGTATGATATATGATTATTGATTATGTACCTGGTTGTGTATGATATATGATTATTGATTATGTTTCTGGGTTGGTTATGATATATGATTATTGATTATGTACCTGGGTTGGTTATGATAAATGATTATTGATTATGTACCTGGTTGGTCATGATATGATTATTGATTATGTACCTGGTTGGTTATGATATGATTATTGATTATGTTTCTGGGTTGGTTATGATATATGATTATTGATTATGTACCTGGGTTGGTTATGATATATGATTATTGATTATGTACCTGGGTTGGTTATGATATATGATTATTGATTATGTACCTGGTTGGTTATGATATGATTATTGATTATGTACCTGGTTGGTTATGATATATGATTATTGATTATGTACCTGGTTGTGTATGATATATGATTATTGATTATGTACCTGGTTGTGTATGATATATGATTATTGATTATGTACCTGGTTGTGTATGATATATGATTATTGATTATGTACCTGGTTGTGTATGATATATGATTATTGATTATGTTTCTGGGTTGGTTATGATATATGATTATTGATTATGTACCTGGGTTGGTTATGATAAATGATTATTGATTATGTACCTGGTTGGTTATGATATGATTATTGATTATGTACCTGGTTGGTTATGATATGATTATTGATTATGTTTCTGGGTTGGTTATGATATATGATTATTGATTATGTACCTGGGTTGGTTATGATATATGATTATTGATTATGTACCTGGGTTGGTTATGATATATGATTATTGATTATGTACCTGGTTGGTTATGATATGATTATTGATTATGTACCTGGTTGGTTATGATATATGATTATTGATTATGTACCTGGTTGTGTATGATATATGATTATTGATTATGTTCCTGGGTTGTGTATGATACATGATTATTGATTATGTTCCTGGTTGTGTATGATATATGATTATCGATTATGTACCTGGGTTGGTTATGATAAATGATTATTGATTATGTACCTGGTTGGTTATGATATGATTATTGATTATGTACCTGGTTGGTTATGATATATGATTATTGATTATGTACCTGGGTTGGTTATGATATATGATTATTGATTATGTACCTGGTTGGTTATGATATGATTATTGATTATGTACCTGGTTGGTTATGATATATGATTATTGATTATGTACCTGGTTGTGTATGATATATGATTATTGATTATGTTCCTGGGTTGTGTATGATACATGATTATTGATTATGTTCCTGGTTGTGTATGATATATGATTATCGATTATGTACCTGGGTTGGTTATGATAAATGATTATTGATTATGTACCTGGTTGTGTATGATATATGATTATTGATTATGTACCTGGTTGGTTATGATATGATTATTGATTATGTACCTGGTTGGTTATGATATGATTATTGATTATGTTTCTGGGTTGGTTATGATATATGATTATTGATTATGTACCTGGGTTGGTTATGATATATGATTATTGATTATGTACCTGGGTTGGTTATGATATATGATTATTGATTATGTACCTGGTTGGTTATGATATGATTATTGATTATGTACCTGGTTGGTTATGATATATGATTATTGATTATGTACCTGGTTGTGTATGATATATGATTATTGATTATGTACCTGGTTGTGTATGATATATGATTATTGATTATGTACCTGGTTGTGTATGATATATGATTATTGATTATGTACCTGGGTTGGTTATGATATATGATTATTGATTATGTACCTGGTTGGTTATGATATGATTATTGATTATGTACCTGGTTGGTTATGATATATGATTATTGATTATGTACCTGGTTGTGTATGATATATGATTATTGATTATGTTCCTGGGTTGTGTATGATACATGATTATTGATTATGTTCCTGGTTGTGTATGATATATGATTATTGATTATGTACCTGGTTGTTATGATATATGATTATTGATTATGTACCTGGTTGTGTATGATATATGATTATTGATTATGTACCTGGTTGTGTATGATATATGATTATTGATTATGTTTCTGGGTTGGTTATGATATATGATTATTGATTATGTACCTGGGTTGGTTATGATAAATGATTATTGATTATGTACCTGGTTGGTTATGATATGATTATTGATTATGTACCTGGTTGGTTATGATATGATTATTGATTATGTTTCTGGGTTGGTTATGATATATGATTATTGATTATGTACCTGGGTTGGTTATGATATATGATTATTGATTATGTACCTGGGTTGGTTATGATATATGATTATTGATTATGTACCTGGTTGGTTATGATATGATTATTGATTATGTACCTGGTTGGTTATGATATATGATTATTGATTATGTACCTGGTTGTGTATGATATATGATTATTGATTATGTTCCTGGGTTGTGTATGATACATGATTATTGATTATGTTCCTGGTTGTGTATGATATATGATTATCGATTATGTACCTGGGTTGGTTATGATAAATGATTATTGATTATGTACCTGGTTGGTTATGATATGATTATTGATTATGTACCTGGTTGGTTATGATATATGATTATTGATTATGTACCTGGGTTGGTTATGATATATGATTATTGATTATGTACCTGGTTGGTTATGATATGATTATTGATTATGTACCTGGTTGGTTATGATATATGATTATTGATTATGTACCTGGTTGTGTATGATATATGATTATTGATTATGTTCCTGGGTTGTGTATGATACATGATTATTGATTATGTTCCTGGTTGTGTATGATATATGATTATCGATTATGTACCTGGGTTGGTTATGATAAATGATTATTGATTATGTACCTGGTTGTGTATGATATATGATTATTGATTATGTACCTGGTTGGTTATGATATGATTATTGATTATGTACCTGGTTGGTTATGATATGATTATTGATTATGTTTCTGGGTTGGTTATGATATATGATTATTGATTATGTACCTGGGTTGGTTATGATATATGATTATTGATTATGTACCTGGGTTGGTTATGATATATGATTATTGATTATGTACCTGGTTGGTTATGATATGATTATTGATTATGTACCTGGTTGGTTATGATATATGATTATTGATTATGTACCTGGTTGTGTATGATATATGATTATTGATTATGTACCTGGTTGTGTATGATATATGATTATTGATTATGTACCTGGTTGTGTATGATATATGATTATTGATTATGTACCTGGTTGTGTATGATATATGATTATTGATTATGTTTCTGGGTTGGTTATGATATATGATTATTGATTATGTACCTGGGTTGGTTATGATAAATGATTATTGATTATGTACCTGGTTGGTTATGATATGATTATTGATTATGTACCTGGTTGGTTATGATATGATTATTGATTATGTTTCTGGGTTGGTTATGATATATGATTATTGATTATGTACCTGGGTTGGTTATGATATATGATTATTGATTATGTACCTGGGTTGGTTATGATATATGATTATTGATTATGTACCTGGTTGGTTATGATATGATTATTGATTATGTACCTGGTTGGTTATGATATATGATTATTGATTATGTACCTGGTTGTGTATGATATATGATTATTGATTATGTTCCTGGGTTGTGTATGATACATGATTATTGATTATGTTCCTGGTTGTGTATGATATATGATTATCGATTATGTACCTGGGTTGGTTATGATAAATGATTATTGATTATGTACCTGGTTGGTTATGATATGATTATTGATTATGTACCTGGTTGGTTATGATATATGATTATTGATTATGTACCTGGGTTGGTTATGATATATGATTATTGATTATGTACCTGGTTGGTTATGATATGATTATTGATTATGTACCTGGTTGGTTATGATATATGATTATTGATTATGTACCTGGTTGTGTATGATATATGATTATTGATTATGTTCCTGGGTTGTGTATGATACATGATTATTGATTATGTTCCTGGTTGTGTATGATATATGATTATCGATTATGTACCTGGGTTGGTTATGATAAATGATTATTGATTATGTACCTGGTTGGTTATGATATGATTATTGATTATGTACCTGGTTGGTTATGATATGATTATTGATTATGTTTCTGGGGTGGTTATGATATATGATTATTGATTATGTACCTGGGTTGGTTATGATATATGATTATTGATTATGTACCTGGGTTGGTTATGATATATGATTATTGATTATGTACCTGGTTGGTTATGATATGATTATTGATTATGTACCTGGTTGGTTATGATATATGATTATTGATTATGTACCTGGTTGTGTATGATATATGATTATTGATTATGTTCCTGGGTTGTGTATGATACATGATTATTGATTATGTTCCTGGTTGTGTATGATATATGATTATTGATTATGTACCTGGTTGTTATGATATATGATTATTGATTATGTACCTGGTTGTGTATGATATATGATTATTGATTATGTACCTGGTTGTGTATGATATATGATTATTGATTATGTTTCTGGGTTGGTTATGATATATGATTATTGATTATGTACCTGGGTTGGTTATGATAAATGATTATTGATTATGTACCTGGTTGGTTATGATATGATTATTGATTATGTACCTGGTTGGTTATGATATGATTATTGATTATGTTTCTGGGTTGGTTATGATATATGATTATTGATTATGTACCTGGGTTGGTTATGATATATGATTATTGATTATGTACCTGGGTTGGTTATGATATATGATTATTGATTATGTACCTGGTTGGTTATGATATGATTATTGATTATGTACCTGGTTGGTTATGATATATGATTATTGATTATGTACCTGGTTGTGTATGATATATGATTATTGATTATGTTCCTGGGTTGTGTATGATACATGATTATTGATTATGTTCCTGGTTGTGTATGATATATGATTATCGATTATGTACCTGGGTTGGTTATGATAAATGATTATTGATTATGTACCTGGTTGGTTATGATATGATTATTGATTATGTACCTGGTTGGTTATGATATGATTATTGATTATGTTTCTGGGTTGGTTATGATATATGATTATTGATTATGTACCTGGGTTGGTTATGATATATGATTATTGATTATGTACCTGGGTTGGTTATGATATATGATTATTGATTATGTACCTGGTTGGTTATGATATTATTATTGATTATGTACCTGGTTGGTTATGATATATGATTATTGATTATGTACCTGGTTGTGTATGATATATGATTATTGATTATGTTCCTGGGTTGTGTATGATATATGATTATTGATTATGTACCTGGTTGTTATGATATATGATTATTGATTATGTACCTGGTTGTGTATGATATATGATTATTGATTATGTACCTGGTTGTGTATGATATATGATTATTGATTATGTTTCTGGGTTGGTTATGATATATGATTATTGATTATGTACCTGGGTTGGTTATGATAAATGATTATTGATTATGTACCTGGTTGGTCATGATATGATTATTGATTATGTACCTGGTTGGTTATGATATGATTATTGATTATGTTTCTGGGTTGGTTATGATATATGATTATTGATTATGTACCTGGGTTGGTTATGATATATGATTATTGATTATGTACCTGGGTTGGTTATGATATATGATTATTGATTATGTACCTGGTTGGTTATGATATGATTATTGATTATGTACCTGGTTGGTTATGATATATGATTATTGATTATGTACCTGGTTGTGTATGATATATGATTATTGATTATGTTCCTGGGTTGTGTATGATACATGATTATTGATTATGTTCCTGGTTGTGTATGATATATGATTATTGATTATGTACCTGGTTGTTATGATATATGATTATTGATTATGTACCTGGTTGTGTATGATATATGATTATTGATTATGTACCTGGTTGTGTATGATATATTATTATTGATTATGTTCCTGGGTTGGTTATGATATATGATTATTGATTATGTACCTGGCTGTGTATGATATATGATTATTGATTATGTGCCTGGTTGTTATGATATATGATTATTGATTATGTACCTGGTTGTGTATGATATATGATTATTGATTATGTACCTGGTTGTGTATGATATATGATTATTGATTATGTACCTGGTTGTGTATGATATATGATGATTGATTATGTACCTGGTTGTGTATGATATATGATGATTGATTATGTACCTGGTTGTGTATGATATATGATTATTGATTATGTACCTGGTTGTGTATGATATATGATTATTGATTATGTACCTGGTTGTGGAGGAGCTGTAGTTGATGTAGATCTGGTGACTGGAGACGGTGTCTTTGTTTCGGTCGGAGCTGAAGATGAATGTTCAGATACGTCATAGACTACAATCATATTTAAATGACTTATCATTAATTGTGAATATTAATAATTTACCTGAATACTTGACAGTATAAAACAGAGAATCAGACAGAGATTACACGACTGATTCCAGTCTTTTCAGAGACAATAATATTACTGTTTAATTCAACATATAATCATAATATTCACAGAAACACTGACCATGAAGAACATGCAGATAAACACGTGCATCAGTTCCTTGTTGTTCATCATTCACATATTGTCTGCAGGTGTAAAGTCCACGATCTTCTTTTGTGACTTTCTCTATGTTCAGAGAGCAGTCAGAGCCCAGACTCAGTCTCTCATATCTCTCTATGTTATTCTTCTTTATCCCTCCAGCAATCAGTTCAACTGCCTCTGAATGTGTGTCATAGAGCCATGTAGTTGATGTGCAGCCAGAAAGAGCATTATTACAGGACAGACGGACATTTTCACCAGAACTGCCGAACACATGAGTCTCATCCACTCCACTGATACCTACAAATTAAAACATATTTATATTTACTCTTACTTTAATATGTTTAATCATTTTGTCCTGTTTTAAGCAGAAGTTGAACAATGCAGAGTAAACTGGTGTAGAATATTTCACAACAGTTTAGTTCACTTTATAACAATCTTAACACGAACAGATCTTTGCATCACATGCATGAGTGTAACAATCAGGGGGACTTACACATTAGGCAAAGGTAGATCATTGCCTTGTGCCCCTAAAACGCTTTTCATAAACCAGATGCACATTAAGCGCGTTTATTACCACAACAACCGTCTGCGTGTCCGAGTTGAACGTGTTTCTTGTGTATCCTGCTTGTAGCAAATTATAATATGATGAATCTGAAGCTGACAGCCGCGCGAGCGCGAGGTCTCTCTCTCTCTTTCTCTCTCTCTCTCTCTCTCTCTCTCTCTCTCTCTCTCTCTCTCTCTCTCTCTCTCTCTCTCTCTCTCTCTCTCTCTTTACACAGGGGCGCAGATTACGCGGGGGACGTGTCCCCCTCACTTTTTATAGCACTTTTTCATTGGACAGTTGTATTCTCGACATGTTGAGGTTTTAATGGAGCAATGTATATAAATTCAGAATTATTTAAATAAAATAAAAAACAAGATAGTCTATGCATGACGTTTACGTTTCCATGGCAATCAGTCACTCAGTTCGTCACGTGACGACACGCCCTAGCTCGCACCCGCGGTCTCGCGCAGTATTCAACATTCATAGAGCTCGCGATGAGTTCAAAGCGGCAAAAAAACGCTTCACTCCTTTTTTACGAAAAAGTCAAGCAGGGTAAGTTGGCATGTGGTGTCGGAATAGTGTTGCACAATGTTGAGTGACTCTGTCTATTGCTCTTGTTGAGTAATTAGCAAGTTTTTATGTTAATTATATGAAGGAAACAAAAGCTGCCTGGACAAACGTGCACTTATTTTCAGTGTATTTTTTCGTAACTCGTTTGTAACGTCTTTTATTTTAATACGTATGTTATCAGAACCCTTCAAATAAGAATAAAGATAATGTTGAAGTGAGATTTTACAGCGTTGTGACCGGTTTAACTCCAATTCTACATAATGTATTTCAGTCAAGTAGCATGCATTGACGATCTGATATAGAAACGATATTAATTTAGGGGTGCTCTTTCATTATTGCACTAATTTTATGTTTTTATGTTGTCAAGAATGAACAAGAAACAGACAGCCTGGGTTTATCAGGACAGAATCAGGATGATAAACTTCACAGGTGAGAACAAAGAGTGGCTTTTAACACCGGGCTGTTTTTACATTGTATACAATCTATTAATACACAAGTGTTTGTAGGATTATATATGGACCAATCATAAAAACACATAATTAGCAAAATATAGGGAAACAGTGTAACATTAGTACAATAAACAACTTGGTATGGTATTCTTCATGAGTAGAATGTGTCCTTTTACTAATTATAACTCCGTGCCGATGCGCCAAAAGACAAAGAATTTCCTTATTGCTAAATCCTAATCTAAAGATTTAACCAAATCCTCCACATCCATTGTTTCTAGCAATTCTGTGATTTTCTCAAAATATTAGGAGTTTAATCTCGTATTACTACGAGTTTATTCTCGAAATATTACGACTTTATTCTCGAAGTGTTTAGACTTTATTCTCGTAGTTTCGACTTTATTCTCGAAATATTACGACTTTAATCTCGTAATCCTAGAATTTTTTTTTTTTATGTGGCACTAAAACGCCGTTGTAAAATAATAACAGTGTCTGCTAAATGAATGTAAATGAAAGGATTAAATGAAAGGATTATAACATGTACATGAAAAATGTAGAAATATTGGACTCGACTACAGGGCACCATTGTGCAGCAGCAAGCATCACGACTAAAAAAAGGAACCTCACGGTTGATCTATCCGCGGCACCGTCCCCCACCGTCGTTTAGATTTTTTTTATAGTAAAAATAATTTTGTTGTATTAGAGGACACCACAATTAAAACTGAACGCGGCTGCTCAATGCAGCGCACCGAACGAAGGAGAGTCGTGCATCACAGCAGTCTAGGTCTGCATTGCTGCGGCTGTCCCGACCAGATTTATTGCGCCGCAGGATTCATTTCCCGAATACAAGGCGGTAACGGACGGTAACTCTGGTGCAGTTTGAATGGGAGCGGGCGGTCTAACATTTACCCGTTTCCGACGTCCTTTCAGCATATCTGTGCTTTATTCTTATCGAGCACCGGTACAGCCTGCACTCGGACCGTTATGAGCGCTGCACACATGAACCAGTGCTTCGTTTTATTGTCTGAGCACAGCATGTGTAACGATGCTCAGAGCAGGCGAGCAGATATAATATACGGCTCTCAGACAGAACAGGCAGGTTGTGATGAGTGACAGAGCAGAATAAGGATGAAGCAAAGTCTGTGTCGAATTAATTTATTTTTCACTGCAGCACTTGTCACTGTGTTAACAGCAATATGTTAAATTAATTTAGTATGTTGACAAGACTAATAAAATAGCTATTAGGCTAAACCTTTTTTTTTTTTCTCTGCAACATTTTTTTCATATTGTGTTTTAGGCTGAATGTTAGCCTAAACTAATTATATCATGACAAGACGAATAAAAATAAGGATTACAACTTTTGTATAACTTTTTTTTTCTCTCTGTGACACTTTATTCCTGTTGGCAGCAAAAAAAAATATTGTCTGTATTACACAAGATGAGAAGTTTTGCTGCTCCGAAACACAGAATACGTAGAGAGGTGGTACTGTTATTTATTTATAGGCTATATATTTTTTTACATTACTTTAATGCCAGTCATAATATTAGTGAATATATTATATTTGAGTTTTATCTCTTGCCCCCCTGGTTGAGAAACACTGACCTAAAGTGTGATATTCCAGCATTGCCTTCGTGATCGATCTATCGGGCGTCCCTGATCTAAGTTATAATGTTTAAAAAAAATAAATAAAAAAAATACTCTCCTTTCTCATTTAGTTCCACAGTATTTGCTGATTTGTATTTTATTTAAACAGTGTGATTTTTTTTTCCATTATCTTACATCAAGTTGTCCCTGCAAACTTTCTTATTCATTTGTGCTAACAAATGGTTTCATAATTGTTTGTTCCTCACGTTGTTCTATGTTGTATTTTGTTTAGGGACAAACAAAAACATTGTTTGTTTTGTTTCTTGAATTTAATTTCTTCAAAGTTAATGTAAAATGTGCACAGTGCTTTTATAAGCTATTTAACCAAAGTAAAGTTAGGAAAAGAGGGAAAACTAAAAATAACTAAAAGTAAACAACTTATTGCCGCCAAATTGCCGAAAGTCAAAGTAAAACACTGCGCTTACAGGGTATTTAAAACACAAGGAAAGAGAGGAAAAGAAAACTCAAACAATCCCCCCCCACCACGGTGTTACCGGTATAACCGGTGTGACAACACGTCGATTAAACGGTGGGAAAATATCCTCCCCGTCACAACCCTACAACTTTCCTGCGCAGTTTAACTCCAACCCTAATCAAACGTACCTGAACAAGCTGATCAAGGTCTTCAGGATTAATAGAAAGTTACAAGCAGCTGAGTTTGTATCGAGGTATGAGCTAAACTCTGCAGGAACGTGGACCTCGAGGACCAGAGCCGAGAACCTCTGACATACAAAATCTCAAATGTGTGAAAAATGTCAAACACCTCCATTTGCACATTCAAACTCCAGCCAGACTCACTGCTCTAATCATTAATTCAATCATTTTGAAATGGTTCATTATTCAGATCTTGTGTAGTGTATTATAGATCATAAAGAGATGTCTTTACCTGTGATAAGTGCAGAGAGAAGGATCAGTCCCAGCAGACACATGTGACTCTTATCAGTCATTTTCTGTTTCTGTCAGTCTTTCTTTTCACTCTATATTTACAGCTCTTTATTTAAACATCGTCAGCTCCTCGTGTGGGTGTTAACTTCCTCTGATCTGAAACAACTGACCGTTTATTCCTCACACTATACGGCTACATTTCACTCACAATATACTGATGTGAAAAATCATCTATAATATATTTAGTAGTTAGGTTTGTTCAGATTCTAACTTAGCAATGCAAAATAAATGTATAGAGCAACTGAAATGTGGAAAACTATAACGTGTATAAAAATGTGTAAAAAATAAATACATTTAAAATAAATTAAAGAAATAATGAAACTCAGAAAAATGAATTAACTAAAATGTGTGTATAAAGATCATTTAATTGTTGTTTCTCCAAAAATAGTATGTAATAGGAAATATATTATGATTATTATTATTATTATACATTTTATCACCTTTAGTGCATTACCATTTTTGAATTACACTTGTTTTCTGGTTAGTACCTCACAGCTGAAAATTCAGAAAGAAAATCGTGCTTCCCATCTGTTTATAATGAATGGAGCCTCATGTATAAAATAATAAAGCAGTTTGTTGCTCTGGAGAAGCGTCTGTTGGATGTCTAAAATGTAAGTTTACTCTCAATATATATTTGTATAATGTATTTATAACAATATATTTATCAGATGTGAGACAATCTTTACAATCAGCAGTCTGGTGTTTTATTTGTTGTTATTACACCCTTCTAGTTCTAGTTTTCTCAGAGCTGCAATCGCACCGTGGTTTGGAAACACATTAGTACAGTGTGTGAGGACTCAGTGGGTTTGACCACACTGGCTCAACACACCCGGTTTAGACTGATAGCTGTGAAATGATCTCACATTCAGATGCAGTTCCTCTTCTTTCTTTAAGTGAACAGATACATGGCTTTAAACTCTCTATCTTTTCAGTTCATGATCATATATGATACGTTAAATTTTAAGTACTTATATTTACAGACGTATATTATGTCACACTCGTCTGTGCGTGAAGATGTTGCGCAGCGCAAATCCATTAATGAATGTTCTGAAGTGAAGTAAACTTCAACGGATTTCCCCTGCTCAGGGAGTAGGGAGCAATGGACACTGTGTAGGGAGCATGTCAATCGGAACACAGTTCATGCACGGAGCGCACTTCTAACGAGCTGATTATATGAATCAGGTGTGTTAACTAAGAGAGACATGCAATATATGCAGAGCGGGGGGGCGCGAGGACTGGAATTGAGAACCGCTGGCTTAAGCGGTGCTTGTGGAAGAAGGCCGATAACACGATCGCGATCAAGATGTGCCTTTTCCGGTCCCTAATCATTCTGATCCTACTATATGGATCGGAGACTTAGACCCTTCTGGAGATGGAAATCAACAAACTAGAGACCTTTCAAATACAATGCCTTTGGTAAATCTTGGGCGCATCCCGGCTTGACCGGCTCTGAAATGAAACTGTAAGTCAACAATGCGACAACAAGCCCATGATCGAAGAGGTGATACAGAAAAGACGCTTACAGTGGTTTGAGCATGTGTGCCGAATGGACATTTCTCGACTGCCATACAAACTACTTTGGCGCCAACGACCACCAACGTGGAAAGTACGCCGCCATGCACCGAAGAAGACCTGGGTGAAACAAGTCAAATACAGCCTTCATAATCGTCTCACACTCGTAGATGACAAGACTCTAACCACCGATCCATCAGCATGGAGTCAAGTCGCTGGGAGGCCGTCAGCACCTACAGCAGCGTATGAGCTAAGACGTCATATTCGGCACAACACCAGCTAAGGATAAGAGAGAGAGAGACGTTCAGCATATTAAATTAAACAGAAGTTAAACCTATCTATGTTACATGACTGAAATTGAGCAACTGAATCTTCAAAATCCACCACCTCCAGAGAGCCCTGCTTACCCATACGTATGTTCCTGAACCCCTTCGACCACAGCGGATTACCCAAGTTCATACGTCACCCAGTTCAGGTCACCCCGGAATCAGTGCCACCGCGAATCTGCTCAAGAACCGCTTCTGGTGGCCCTCACTACTCACTGACACAACCAAATTCGTACAGAATTGCACCACATGTAACACCTCCAAATCTCCCAGGCAGCTCCCAGCCGGTCTGCTAAACCCACTTCCCACACCACGTCAACCTTGATCCCATATAGCTATTGACTTTATCACCGATCTGCCCAATTCTCAAGGTCATACCACCATACTTAACATAGTTGACCGATTCTCCAAAGCATGCCGTCTCATCCTCAATCCAACGGTCAGACATAACACCTGAATCAGGAGGTCATACGGTTTCTCAGATCATAATGTCAACAACATCAAACTGATTGGAGCAGGTAGCAGGTATTCTGGGCAGAATATGCACAAAATTCCCTTACAAAACCCGCCACAGGAATGACCCTCTTCAAATGCGTTCTGGGCTTCCAACCTCCAATGTTCCCCTGGTCAGGAGAACCCACTGACCTACCATTCATTACCGACTGGAGTTCTACGCCTTCGACTCCTGTGTAGAAAGCTCAGTCCCAGGTATGTGGGTCCATTCAAAATTTATAGACAAATAACCCCAGTATCATTTCATTTGGAATTGCCCTCTAATTATCGTATTTCTCCCACATTTCATGTATAACTTCTCAAACCCACTGGTGGTCCGAGAGGAGAGACGGAGGAGGGAGCCCAGCCACAGACCCCCCTGCCTTTCTTGGTGGACGGCGAGGAGGCCTACAGAGTGTACGAGTTGCTAGACTCCAGACGCTGGGGCGGCACCCTCCAGTATCTGGTTGACTGGGAGGGGTTCGGTCCGGAGGAGCATTCCTGGGTCAACGCAGGAGACATCCAAGACCCTACACTCACTGAGGAATTTCACAGGATGCATCCGGAGAAACCGGCCCCTCGACCTCGGGGGAGACCCCGGCGTCGCTTGATTCCTCACGTCAGGAGCCGCTCGCAGGGTGAGGGCTCTGTTACAGAGGAGGCTCACTTACCGCCTCCTCCTCACCACCAGAGGGAACCATCACCTGAATATTAGTCAGTTGCCATTCGGACTCCATTTCACATTTCCCTTCATACCTGGGACTGATCAATCATCCACACCTGTTCCCCATTTACACACACATATAAGCCACACACACACACACACACACGGACCTGTTGCGAAGTCTTGATTTGCCTTGCTGTCATTTCTGAGCGTTCTACCCTTGTTTACTTACTTGTTATCTGACCTTGGACTGTTTACTCGTTATTCTGATTGTTTGCTGCCTGCCCCGACTTGGATTGTGTTTATTGAACTGTGATTGTTTGCCTCCTGCCCTGACCTCTTGTCTGGTGTTCAACTCTGTCTTTGCCTTGCCTCTTCTGTTCTGCCTTGCCGGTGTTTGACCCTGTACTGCCTGACTATTTTCTATAAAAACTGCAAATGGATCCAAACTTCTGACTCATTACATCTGAGATGACCGAACACCTGATAAGAGATCATGCCAACACCTCAGAGAATATACAGAATTAACCAAATGTTGCCATAAGTTAAATATATTAAGTTTCTGCAATATATATAAATCTATTGTTGAAACTTAATTTCCTGTAAAGCTGCTTTGCAACGATTGTTTTGTGAAAAGCGTTTTACAATTAATCTTGAATTTAATTGAATCGAATATTAAAGGGCAAGTACAGTGGTTTAAGGATTACATGAGGCAATTTTCAAAAAGGAAAGATGCAGATATAATTTTTCAGCCCATAACTCTGCAGACTCACTGATCATTCTGTCAGAGTTTATTTGGAGAGACAAAGAGTGAGAGAGATGCAGGACGTATGTCGTCACTGGAACAAAACAGCCGAGGTGTGAATGACCTGTCATGCTTTTGTTTTATTTAGAGGTTTGTTTTTGGGTGCAGCATGAGAAGATGGAGAAGTGATATCTGTACAAACGTCACATCTGCAGGACCTCATGTCACCACACGCCTTATATCTATCTTCTGTCTATCTATCTTCAGATCTTTTGTCATCATTAATGCGTGATTAAAACTACACTGTTTATAATGAGTACATACCATCATCAATTTATATTTATTCATTTTTCCCTCTGTACCCTGAAACACTATGGTAAGCTTATATTAATATTTATATTTTAGAGTTGTAAGAGCAGATTTCACGGGAAACTGCATATTTTTTGCATATTGAAGTCACAACAACTGGACATCAAACCGAAAAGAGTTTGCAAGCAAGTGACACAAATGTAATAAAATATGAATCAACATAGTTTACATGTCAAGTCAAGTCAAGTCACCTTTATTTGTATAGCGCCTTTAACAATACAAATTGTAACAAAGCACTGCACAATATCAAAATAGGCAAATTTTGTCAATAATGTAAAATGACAGGATTTAACACTCAATTATCTGCTGAATGCATTTCATTATTGAATTTAGTAATGGCATTGTCCAGCTTAGTTCAGTTTAAATAATATCTGTGCAATCAAGTCGATGATTGTGCTGCAAGTGAAGTGTCCCCAACTGAGCAAGCCAGAGGTGACAGCGGCAAGGAACGAAAACTCCATCGGTGACAGAATGGAGAAAAAACCTTGGGAGAAACCAGGCTCAGTCGGGGGGGCAGTTCCCCTCCGGCCAGACGAATCAGTAGTTTGTTCCAACTGCAGCATAGTCAGAGTGTAAGTGGTCCACTGGTTCCAGGGGTCTTTCCCCGATGGATGTCTAGGTGACGAGGTCCTCACTGGAGATCTGTCTCTGGGGCTCATCTCGGAGGTCCTCGGAGGGGTTGTCATCGTCTCTTCTCAGGTGTTCGGTCATCTCTATCGTTTAAGGGTAGGATCCAGACTGAAGCTTGTGTAATTTCTAACTACCACGGGATGTTAATCCCGTGGCAGTAACATAGAAACAGTAAGACAATTAGCGTAGCAGCTGCTCCATCCAGGAATAACCCTGGATGAAATTATCAGTATAACCCAAGCTAAAGCATAATAATGTGCATTTGTTCAGATAGACTGGCAGTACAAGATTGTGAGATGCATTATATGAATGCTTGGCTAAAGAGATGCGTCTTTAACCCCGAACGTTTTCAGGAAGGCTATTCCATAGTTTAGGAGCCAGATATGAAAAAGTTCTCCCTCCTTTAGTGTACTTTGCTATCCGAGGTACTACCAAGAGTCCAGAGTTTTGCGACCTAAGGGAGCGGGTTGGATTGTAGCGTGATAGAAGATTAGTTAGGTACGCAGGAGCTAAATCATTTAGGGCCTTATAGGCAAGTAATGATATTTTGTAACTGATACGAAACTTAATAGGTAGCCAGTGCAGAGACTGTAAAATTGGAGTAATATGATCATATTTTCTTGACCTGGTAAGGACTCTAGCCGCAGCATTTTGTACTATCTGTAGCTTGTTTATTGAAGATGCAGGACAACCACCTAGCAGTGCATTACAATAGTCCAGTCTAGAGGTCATGAATGCATGAACTAACTTTTCTGCATCAGAAACACTTAACATGTTCCGTAGCTTGGCAATGTTTCTAAGATGGAAGAATGCTGTTTTTGTAACATTGGAAATATGATTTTCAAAAGATAGGTTGCTGTCTAATATAACACCCAGATTTTTAACTGTAGAGGAAGTAACATTACATCCGTCTAGTTGCAAATTGTAATCCAAGAGATTCTGTGTACTGTTTTTAGGTCCAATAAGTAATATCTCGGTCTTATCTGAATTTAATAGGAGAAAATTACTGGTCATCCAATCTTTTATATTTTTAACACACTCTGTTAGCTTAGATAGTTTAGAGGTTTCATCTGGTTTTGTTGAGATATATAGTTGAGTGTCATCAGCATAACAATGGAAACTAATCCCGTATTTTCTAATAATATTACCAAGGGGCAGCATATATAATGAAATCATCACATCAGCTGTGCACTGACTAGGTTCACAAACAGTGTTTAAAGGAACACTCCACTTTTTTAAATAGGCTCATTTTCCAACTCCCCAAGAGGTCAACAGTTGAATTTTACAGTTTTTGAATCCATTCAGCCGATCTCCGGGTCTGGCGGTAGCACTTTTAGCGTAGCTTAGCATAGATACATTAATCTTATTAGGCCGTTAGCATCTCGCTCAAAAATGACCAAAGATATTAGATATTTTTTCCTATTTAAAACTTGACTCTTCTTTAGTTACATTGTGTACTAAGACTGACGTAAAATATTAAGTTTTCAGACCCACAGATCGCGACCAATATGCGCCTTTTACGGTCCCTAATCGTTCCAATCCTACTATATGGATCAGAGACTTAGACCCTTCTGAAGATGTAAATCAACAAACTGGAGACTGTCACAGTTACCGGCTTGTGTGCCTTAGATGGCCACCAGAGGTCACTGTGTCTGTGAGCACATGGCGTGTTGTGTTTGTATTGTGCCATGTGCTTTCTCCTGTCTATTGTTTCTCCCCTCCCATCAGTAATCTACTTACCTGCTCATGAAGTGCTTTGATCATGTCAAGAAATTGTAATTTTTTTTTTTTGCAAGAATTATTACATTTGTAGAGTAAAGAAAAGTGAGAATCATGTCGGTGTGCTTTATTTCAGCTTTATATATTTGCAGCTGCTAATTCCTTGAAAAAATTAATTAACCACGGACAGCCTGCCCTTATATTTTGCCTTTATTTATTTTATTACATACTTTGCATTTACAGTTTCTCTTATTAGCTTCTGTATATATGTACATTTGAAGTGACTCACATGAACACTAGTGAAATGGGAAGTTAAACAGAGTGATGGAGTAATTGCTGACATGCCGTGTCTATATTCAGGCATGAATCTCGTCATTCAGTACAAAAGTGCAGTTTTATGAAGAAAGAAAGACAACAGTGGAGACAGAAACAGGTCCATCAAATGCTAAGAAATGAAGCCAGAAAAGGTGAACAGAAACAGCGTTCTCACTCTTTTTCACTTTCACTTTTGTATGCGTAAGTGTAAAAATTGAGAAAATCCAGCATTTAGCAACTCCAGATTTGTGTAAATTCAGGCCAAACATTCAACTTCAGCCTCATTAGGAGTGAACAAACAATAATTAAACAAAGTGCATATTAATAATGCTGTTTGATACAAAACAAAATTACAAATGAAAGTTAATCATAATAATCCATACCCTGTCAGAAAGCAGGCACAGAATAAAGCAGGGGCACTTGAACAGTGTGTGCAGCCCTCTTATTTTAGACAAAATACATATATACAATAAAATACATCAACATTAAGACAAGCAGATGCTAGTTTGGAAAATTAATAAATACTATGGTGTAACAAGTATGGATAGAAAACTACTACTGATGCATAAATCTGAATTCCAGTTTAAATACATTTCCAAACAGCTACATATATACTGCTTATATCAGTATTAATATCTCCTTTCTCATCAGTTTTTATTAAAAACCTTTCAATGTTTGAGAATACATTTTTTTCTCTGTTTATTGATCATAAATCACATTAGTTCAGATCTATAGCTCCACATTCGTATATTTAATCACATTCTCACATTTCTTTGCTCAGTCCAGACCTGTTGATATTCACTCTCATCAGTTTTATTGGTTCAGAAAACTATACAAACCCTTACAAGATTTCACTCGAGGACCACTGAAACAGAAAAATACATTCAGCAATCTGGATGAGAGCTTATTCTGAAGGAATAAATATGATCGGGCTGACAAGGATATTGTATTTCCCTAAAAATAAGTATTTAGTACAGCAAAAGAGATCGAGAAGCATTTCTAAGTTCAGTGCATGTGTTTGCCTGCTCACAAAGAAAAGATTCAACGACAGGCCTTTGTTTACACATTACAAAAATAAAGTGCTACTACACACTAGAGGGCAGTATTTGCCAAGGTATACATACACAGCAGCTGCGGTCAGATTTTCTGTCGCCAAAAACACAAATAAAATCACTGTTGGAATAAGTGCTATAACGACACTAATTTGTGGAGATTGAGTTCCACAAATCTGAATGCATTATATGTAAATTGACAAGATAAACATTTTGCACAATTTATTATCTGTAATATCATTGTGTTGCCACTAGATGCCTGTATAGCCCTATGTGCCAATCCATAGTTGCTAAGACATTTGGATTTGGATTTTTTATGACATTTGGATTTGGATACATATTTCGATACTATAAATGGCAACCTTTTTGTCTTTGTTTTTTGTTCAATTATTTTGTTGTTGTTGCTTGAAACATTGATTCACGATTTCAGTTATTGCATTATTATTTCAGTCAAATCTATAAAACCCTTTGTTGCCCCAAACTACATATAAAAGCCTGATCAGTGGCATAAAAGTAATTAATTCAGCTATTAATCCTTTGCTACTCATTAACGCGTGAACTTCCCCTTTAAATAACGTGATGCTCTGTGCTCATGTGTATGACGCTGCTCGCAGTAAGTGCTGTGTTAGAAGTGAATTAATTGATTCAGCATTTCGACACCTTTGTAAGGATGCATTAAACTTGACAAAGCGGTGTAATAAAGGATATATTTATCTCGTTAATTAGCAAACCTTACTATACCAATATTTTCTTAATTGGCTGTTAAAGTTTATATGAGAATATTACATGACACACTGATTCTTTAACAATGCATTGGCGCAAAATCGCACACATTTTGGACTCGCAACATGATTTACACAAATGCTGCCTAAAAACAATACTGATTTTGTGCACTTTATTTACTGTACCAATATTTTAAATTGGCCTTTGAACTTAGCTTTACTGCATGGCAAAACAAAAAAAGCGTTAGCTTGCCAAAGCACTGACAGAGCCCATTGATCTAATCGTGTTGATGAGCACTCAAAATGCAAGCATGCAACAATCAGGCAGCAATGATAGCGCTCTGATCCAATGGCATACAGGCATCGTCAGATTGACAGCGCTCTGATCCAATGGCGTACAGGCATCGTCAGATTGGCAGCGCTCTGATCCAATGGCATTCAGGCATCGTCAGATTGACAGCGCTCTGATCCAATGGCATACAGGCATCGTCAGATTGACAGCACTCTGATCCAATGGCATACAGGCGTCGTCAGATTGACAGAGCTCTGATCCAATGGCATACAGGCGTCGTCAGATTGACAGCGCTCTGATCCAATGGCATTCAGGCATCGTCAGATTGACAGCGCTCTGATCCAATGGCATACAGGCATCGTCAGATTGACAGAGCTCTGATCCAATGGCATACAGGCATCGTCAGATTGACAGAGCTCTGATCCAATGGCATACAGGCATCGTCAGATTGACAGCGCTCTGATCCAATGGCATACAGGCATCGTCAGATGGACAGCGCTCTGATCCAATGGCATACAGGCATCGTCAGTTTGACAGCGCTCTGATCCAATGGCATACAGGCATCGTCAGATTGACAGCGCTCTGATCCAATGGCATACAAGCATTGTCAGATTGACAGTACTCTAGCCCAATGATGTTGGGGATCCAGTGGGGCGGCAGTCATATTTTAGGGTGACTGTGCCACTCTAGTTTACAACCCTGTCCAAATGTAGTGCCAGTACGTGCGCTCATTGGCGCCCCTTCAGCTGGTGACGCCCTAGGCCACCGCCTAGCTCGCCTATGCCTAGAAACAGTACTGGACACAAACACATGAGCACAGCTATAGAAATAAATGTGTTAAAATGAAATATTGATTCAAGTTTATTGTAGCCTATTTTAATCTGCCTCTATATTATTTTAAAGCTAAAATCAGCTCATTACAATGGACAAACAAAATATTATATCCATACACTTTCCATAATATTCAAAATATACACAATGTGTCTTCAGTTGCATTTGTGTGAAATGAGAGAGAGCAGGTCTGTGGTGGGATGAGAGACATGAAAGTAGCACTTGTTTCAGTTCATGGGTGTAGAATATGCAGGGGACGTGTCCCTCACTTTCAATGAAGTAAATTCATCCCCACACTTTTTACAGGCAAGTATGTTCACACAGAGGTTTCCAAGGGCCAGTGTGAATAAATCTACTATTAAATTCATAGAGAAATGATAGTCTAAACTAAAGATAGAAAAGTCATAATCTTTATTTATACAGCACTTTTAACAATATAGATTGTGTCAAGCAGCTTTACAGTGTAATGATAACATATAATATATATATTGTTATAAGGGAAACAGGTCAATTTAGCTCAAAGGGAATCATTAATGATTTTATAGGGAATTTGAACAGACTCACTGTTTCACGGCGATTCACCGAACAAGCCGTATAACAAACTCTGCACTGGATATTAAAATCCCAAAATATAGTGAAAACACTATTAAATAGCACAGTAACAAAATCGACAGATTAAGACATTAACTTATGAGCACAAAACACAAGATATTTCTCTTTTCAATATAAACAAGACTTTATTTATATAAATCTAAGACATGTAAACTAATCTACACATGAACACAAGCATTCACACATTCACGCGTTGCAGAAAGAGAGAAAGTGAGGAAAGGATTAGATTAAGAGAATGAGAATTTGATATCCCACGTTTACAGCAATATGTGCAATTGCATAAACCTGAACAACCATCAATCACTGATTTAACACTCGCATTGAGTTTTTTAACGAGGCTAAAATCTATTTTCAATATTACACCAGTTTCAGCAAAGTCTGGGGTTTGTACTTGCGTAGCTTTTGTGTTTAAAGGATTCCCTTTGTTCTCCGTCTTTTCAGGAAAGGGTTTCTCCGAAGTCGCTGATTGGCTTAGAGTTCAGGAGTCGTTGAAGTGGGCGTTGGCTGGTTTTGCAGAGTCTTGGGCTTGTCGTCTTTGGCAAACGCAACTTAGCACACGAACTCACGGAAAGAAAATAAACTAAAGTCAAAGAATAAAAGGATGTAAAGACTAGGTGGCTTTTCTTCTCATCATGGTAGCAACTGGCTGGGTGTGTTCAGAGCACATGGCTGAAGAGAGAGTTCATTTTTCCGGAGAGAGAGAGAGAGAGATCCAAGAGGAGAAGTTAAGAGAGCGGATTCAAGAGAGCTGTTAAGAGAGGGAGGGGAGAAGTGTAACCTGGGTATTTAACCTCGGCCTTTTTGACACCTCCCAATGGTTGTCTTGACCAATTAGGTCCTATGCTGTCTCTGGGTGCCGCTTTGTAGCTCCACCCACTTAATAAATTAACATGTCATGGCCAGTCACATTGCCCGAATTTTACATTCTCTGGCAAGTATCCTTTTGGATGTGGTTTCTATAGCCAGAATATGATGCATTTGACAGGAAATCAATTAAAAGAAATGTTCAAAGCTGGAATTATCACGCTCATACATACTAAACATGACATTAACCCTTAAGGCTTAGCTAGTCAATACTAATTAAAAGCACGATAAACACAATGATTAAAACAAGGATATTCAAATTTGTGGGTCACATACATAATATGCAGTTATGCATAGAAATGATTAGTTTCATTAACCATGAGCATGAAAGTCCTTTAAGATGATTTTACAGTCTGTAGCTGTGATTTCTATCACAGATTTACATGTAATGGTCACATGTTGCATCTCTTTGTCCATCAATATTTATTCCTCAAATGTATTATCGAATTCCTGCATTGGAATTATCATTAAGTGTTCCTTTGGTTTTGCAGGCTGTATTCAGACGGGCTGGCGCTAGGGGTCTGATTTATGACTTCCTGCTGTTGTCTTGTGGAATTCGGCTTCTCATGTTTCAACCATGCTTCGATCGAATCTTGATTTGCCAATTATTCGGTCCTTGATATTCTACACACCCCCCTTCGTTCGGCGAGGTGTTTTAGCAGAAGACATCGTCGAGCGCTGGAAAAACAAGGGCAGAAGAAGCAGACAAAACACAGCAAACAACAAGACAACACCTCCATGACAGTTACTGTACTGGTGCCGGGCATTAGGTTATTCAATTTTGGAAATTATTGTTTTAATTCTTCGATCAACTTTTGCGACTAGATTTGTGTGTTTCTTCCAAGTTGTCTTAACTTAAGAATGTTCACATTTAGTTTCTAGTGAACTAATTTGTGGTAAAATGAATCGACCTATCGTGCATGGAGCTCTCTGGCTTTCCTTCAGTCTAGAGTGGCTTGCGGATATTAGGTGTAGCGAGTCAATCCTAATATCAGACCTTTGACCCTTGCAGGGTGTCTAGGTGTTTCACCTACTAAAGAAAGAGGGGAAGGAAAAGGATAGGTAAAAGAAGAACAAAACAAAACAAAGCTGCTGTGGGTTTTCCTAGCATGATTTGCAACTACTGTTGAGCTAGGATGTCATGTGCAGCTAGGGGGCCATGCACCTTAACTTCGTGTCAGGTGTTCTAACTCTTGTGAGGATAGCTATATGTTTCTTCATGGTGGTGTATGTAACTGTGTTGTGCTAAAGTTGGATATTCTACCTGTGGGAAGAATATGTTTGTTGAATGTGTTATCAGTAGATGTGGTTACCTCTGGGTGTAGGTAATGTTGTGTGTGTTAATGGTGTAGTGTATGTGTGGTCAGATCTGTTCCAGTCTGTGTCGTCTCCCCCCTTTTCAGGTATGTTACATAAGACTGGCTCTCTTCATCCTTGGCTTGGATGTGGGCATGTCCATGATCTAATGGGGGTCAGTCCAGAAAGGCAGGAAGTTCTTTAGCAGACAGTCGGAGGTAGTTTGGCATGGCTGTGTGAAGCTGGGATGCAAACTTTGTCTCCTTTGTTGCATTCCTCTTGTGCTACCTTCTGGATGTGGCAGACTTTCTGACCTTCTGTGCTTTGGTGGTTGCTGTTGCACAGACAGGAATGTGGTTCTAGGAGTTGGAGTTAATATAGCAGTTTGCTAGTGAGTGATGGGTGAGTGAGGTGATGTTCTCTGGTACCTCAGTTTTCATCAACGGTTGGCCATGAGAGACTTGCTCGTCCTGTGTGGTTGTTGAACAGGTGCTTGTCATCTCGGATATGGTGGTGTACCATGCGATCATCGGCCTTCCGTTCTGTTGCTGGTCACAGCGAGCATGACTCAATTTCGTAGTCATCCGTGTTCAGCTTATCTTGAAGGAACTCGTTCAGTTGGCTCATGACTTGTTCCATGTCTTCTGACGGTAAGCTGTATGGTTCTGGAGCATACTCAGCACTGTGCATGTCTGAGTATTGCTGAGGTGGGTTTCGTTGTCGCTTAACCCTGCGAGATGCTCTTGGATGAGTCAGGCGATTACCTTTGGATGTCTGGTTAGGTTTCCAGTTGTTGCTATCTTTTGCGTTTCTTGAGAAGCGTGGCTGGTCCCATGGATTTTTCCAGAAGTTGGGCTGATAGCTTTCCTGGACATGGGGATCACGTTCTCTGTGCTCTTGATGGAGGACTCTGGTTTTGTGATGCATCTGGGTGTCGTCCAGTGCAAGGCTTGAGTCTTTGTTGACAGAGTTCAAGAGTGTGGATGTTTTGTCACCTTTCTTTGAGGCCATCTTCTGCTTGTTGTAGGCCTTCTGTGTTAGGTCACGCAACTGTTGGATGGTCATGGAGCGTGGACAGGCCATGACGCCTAGATGGTGGCTGACTCCAGGGTGCAGATTTCTTAGGAAGAGGCTTTTGAAGTTCACATCCTCTTCAAGGTCAGGTTCGTTGTGTGCACCAAAGTAGGCTTGTCGGAGTCGGTTGTAGTAAGCTTGTGGAGCCTCTTGTCGACCTTGTTTGGTTTCTAAGGCAGTTAACAGTCCATGTTCGGAGTCAGGGTCGGTAAACTCTTTAATCAGGACCTCACGAAGTAGCTGGTAGTCTGACTTCGTTCGACTGGGCTGTCGATCTAGGAAGTTTCGTACCTCGGAACTGGACGTGGCTCTAAGGAGGTATAACCTGTCTCTGTCAGTCACATGAGGTCTCATTTCTAGATAGAAGTCGATATCTTGAAGGTGGGCCTGGATGGTGTGGCCCCCTGTGGAGTTCGGGTTGAACTTGCTGATGTTTTTAGACAGCTTGTCGAGGTCTTTGATGGTCATCCCAGGTGCAGCTCCAAGGTCTGCTTGGATGGGAGGTTTTCTTTCGTTGACAGGAAAGAGTTCTGTGGCGAAGGCAGGTGAGATTTTGGGTTGTGGCCCTTCGCTTCTTTCGCTGTATACGAGTTCTTGGACATGGGACTCTGCTCTGCTCAGCAGTGGTGAGGCTGAATGTTGTTTCTCTCGCTTTGGCTCTTGCTTCTGCGCATAAGCATGTTTGAGTCCTCTTCTGACCATGTAGAGCTGATCATTGGTATCGTCTAGTTGTGGGGTCAGATTGTCCATTTAAATTCTGTACCTTTCAAGGTGGTCCTTCAGGGCACTTATTTCAGCATTCTTGTTGCTGATGTCATGCTTGGCTTTCTCTAGTAGCTGGTTGGCATACTGAAGTCTGTTTACCAGGTCTTCCTGGGCAGCCTTTGCATGTTGTTGGTCGAGCTGAGCTGCTGTCAGGGCTGCTTGGAGCTCCTTAACTTGTTCCGTTGTTTCCTGCTCGCTCTCGTTGGGTGCTTTGAGTTGATCTTGAACTTTCACTTCCAGCTTGTCTATGCGACGTTGAGCACATGTCAGTTCCTCTTGAAGGTGGGTGATGTGCTTGTCGCTCAGTTTCAGCTGGGTCGTGAAGGCATAGCTTAGGGAGCTGGCAATTTTGACTAGCTCCTCATGGTTGTTATTCTGGCTTGAATCTTGTGTCAGGAATCTTCTCAGACCTAGGATTATTATTAAAAATAATAACAGTTCAAACGTCTTGGGGGTGAGGCTGTCTGTCGTACCTCTCAGCCAAGTGTTCACATCTTCCCCTTTTGCCAGGGGGTCTGCAGTCTGCGGCATGTTGGCACGCTGGGGAGAAGAGAGACTGACACAGATCTGTGTGGAGTGGAAGCTTATGTGTGGTGCGACAACTAAGTGTTATGTCAGTGATTCTGAACCACTGGTGAAGTGTGGTGATCACTGTGTTGGTCTCAGAGTATCTAGGTAGACTAGCGATGTGAAGACTTCGTCACTCTAATGAGGAAGAGGGAAAAGAGAAAAAGGTGAAAAACAAATTTAATTAAAATAAACAATTCCTTTTCTATTTTTTTTTTAAATAAAGAAAATTATTTTTTTTATTATTAAATGTTGTTATCAAGGAGGCAAACAATATTATTAAATCTTTGTCTTAGACAAACGAATATAATAATAATTCTGGTATCTCTTTTCTTAGTCTGACAGAATTGACAACGCACACCTTACAGTTGGGACCGCTCACCAGGGAGGCTGCGAAGGCGACAGTTGCTCAACACTTATCTCTATTAAAATTGATCTCAGTGTTGCATGAGGTGTTAAAATTTGGATTGCGTTTTAAATATAGGGAGGTTAGGAAGAACAAAAGTAGGTTTGATTGCAATCAAATTCGTTAGGATGATTCGCCTTTTGACAGGATTGTATATCTCATACACTTAGAATTGATTGATGGTTCTTACAGGTCCCTACAAATGTGAAAAGTGAAGAGGAAAGAAAATGGTAAGACAAAGTAAAATTGTAAAGTAATAAACAGGCAAAATAAGCAAATATGAAATTAAGTAAATGAGGAAATAAGTAAATAAAATAGTGGTTATGTTTATAACCAAAACAGGAAGAATTAGGGGTAAAACGCAATAAAGTAATGAGTGAGTATAAGTCTGAATAGAATCTACTTATATGGGTAATAAATCAATTAGGTAGAATAAGTTTACTTAAACTTTCAAAGTTCAATACTTATTTGTACCTAAAATGATTATGCCCAAAAGGGAATACTAGAAGGAAGGACCATATTAAACAATATGAGGGTGAAAATTAGAATGATTCCACATAAATTTAATGTTTTAATTAAATTTGAATTTGGCACAATTAATAATTGTAAACTAGTATTTTCCTTTCTAGTAGAACTACAAATAAGTGGTAAAAAGGGAGAAATAAGGAAGATAAAGACCAACAAGTATATTAGTTTAAATGTTTAAAGGGTTAAACCACTTTAGCTTCTCAAAACACACACTTTATTCAACCATTGGATGTTTAATGCTAACTTCTAACCTTTGAGGCTAATGGCTTTAGCATAGACTTCAATGTAAACACCACCGTGCCATTAGCAACAGCATGGAGCTTGTTTACAAAAGCATCGATGTACTGCGCGTGCGCAGTTCAAAGTTGCTCCGGAAGTATGTTAAGACTTTCGTGTCACAACCGTATCTGTGGCAACCGACAAACTAGTGGCTAGCACATTAATGGTTGCATTACAAATACAGTTAAGCATGTTACATTAAATGTTGGCGCATCTCAACACTGTACAAATAACAACACCGCTTGTTCTGCGATGTGGCGCTTAAACTTTCAGTTCGTTCAGAGTTAAACTTAAATCTTATTCAAATAATAGCTTCGTGCTGCGGTTGAGGAAACAGTGAATCACAAGCCCGTGTCCGTTTATATGGACATAAACACAACAGGGTTTCTTCGCTGTTGGTTCAAAGGTAAACTTTACTTGATAAAGCTTTTAAAGCTCCCATTCAAATCACTCTCGGACACGCGCAGTGTTTCGCGAGATTTAATTCACTTTGTGAACAGTGTACACAAACAGGCAAGCATTATTCTCTAATGTTTAACCCAGGGAGTCATAGCATGTTATATGATCTGACAATGGAACACGCACTGACGATCAAACTATGAATAATAAGGCTTTGATAAAAAGAATTGAGGAACACGCTCAAAACTATTCTTTATCCACTGATTTATTTCCCTTTTAATTGCTGCAGTTTAGCTTCGTGCGGCTAACAGTTACTGAGATTATGGAGTAAGTTATAGCTATTAGATGACCTGGAACACGCAGGAAATTAATTCAGCTATAAAACAAGGCATTACAAGAAGAGAGGAACACGCTCAAATCCGACCTTGTTCTCCGATCTCAACTGGACAAAGGAGAGGCTGACTCGAGTTACAGCCTTCTCTGTGCTCATTCATTCAAGGAGGCGCGCGCTGCTGACGTCACTCACACAAACGCACACACACACCAGTCTCGATCTCAGATCTCATCCGTAAGAATATAAAAGATTAAATAACTTGGTTTATGCTCATAATTTAGATTAATCTGCCCGCTTTTTCCTCCACCAATATGTAATGATAACATATAATATATATATTGTTATAAGGGAAACAGGTCAATTTAGCTCAAAGGGAATCATTAATGATTTTATAGGGAATTTGAACAGACTCACTGTTTCACGGCGATTCACCGAACAAGCCGTATAACAAACTCTGCACTGGATATTAAAATCCCAAAATATAGTGAAAACACTATTAAATAGCACAGTAACAAAATCGACAGATTAAGACATTAACTTATGAGCACAAAACACAAGATATTTCTCTTTTCAATATAAACAAGACTTTATTTATATAAATCTAAGACATGTAAACTAATCTACACATGAACACAAGCATTCACACATTCACGCGTTGCAGAAAGAGAGAAAGTGAGGAAAGGATTAGATTAAGAGAATGAGAATTTGATATCCCACGTTTACAGCAATATGTGCAATTGCATAAACCTGAACAACCATCAATCACTGATTTAACACTCGCATTGAGTTTTCAACGAGGCTAAAATCTATTTTCAATATTACACCAGTTTCAGCAAAGTCTGGGGTTTGTACTTGCGTAGCTTTTGTGTTTAAAGGATTCCCTTTGTTCTCCGTCTTTTCAGGAAAGGGTTTCTCCGAAGTCGCTGATTGGCTTAGAGTTCAGGAGTCGTTGAAGTGGGCGTTGGCTGGTTTTGCAGAGTCTTGGGCTTGTCGTCTTTGGCAAACGCAACTTAGCACACGAACTCACGGAAAGAAAATAAACTAAAGTCAAAGAATAAAAGGATGTAAAGACTAGGTGGCTTTTCTTCTCATCATGGTAGCAACTGGCTGGGTGTGTTCAGAGCACATGGCTGAAGAGAGAGTTCATTTTTCCGGAGAGAGAGAGAGAGAGATCCAAGAGGAGAAGTTAAGAGAGCGGATTCAAGAGAGCTGTTAAGAGAGGGAGGGGAGAAGTGTAACCTGGGTATTTAACCTCGGCCTTTTTGACACCTCCCAATGGTTGTCTTGACCAATTAGGTCCTATGCTGTCTCTGGGTGCCGCTTTGTAGCTCCACCCACTTAATAAATTAACATGTCATGGCCAGTCACATTGCCCGAATTTTACATTCTCTGGCAAGTATCCTTTTGGATGTGGTTTCTATAGCCAGAATATGATGCATTTGACAGGAAATCAATTAAAAGAAATGTTCAAAGCTGGAATTATCACGCTCATACATACTAAACATGACATTAACCCTTAAGGCTTAGCTAGTCAATACTAATTAAAAGCACGATAAACACAATGATTAAAACAAGGATATTCAAATTTGTGGGTCACATACATAATATGCAGTTATGCATAGAAATGATTAGTTTCATTAACCATGAGCATGAAAGTCCTTTAAGATGATTTTACAGTCTGTAGCTGTGATTTCTATCACAGATTTACATGTAATGGTCACATGTTGCATCTCTTTGTCCATCAATATTTATTCCTCAAATGTATTACCGAATTCCTGCATTGGAATTATCATTAAGTGTTCCTTTGGTTTTGCAGGCTGTATTCAGACGGGCTGGCGCTAGGGGTCTGATTTATGACTTCCTGCTGTTGTCTTGTGGAATTCGGCTTCTCATGTTTCAACCATGCTTCGATCGAATCTTGATTTGCCAATTATTCGGTCCTTGATATTCTACAACAGTATTGAATGGGAAAATAGTGTGTAATAATGCAAAAGGACAACAGTAAATACTCAATTTTCAGAGAATAAAAATAGTACCTGATCTTTTATTCGTATCCAAAATGAGGCGATGTGAAAATTACGGAGTGATTAACACTCATGCAGTGTATGTTTCATTCATAACTCGAAGCCGGAGGGCGCTCTCATGCAAAAAGTCCAAAACAGATTCATAGAAATAATAACTTATGACGTGCTGTAAATCCCTAATATTCCCTAATATGGAAAAAAAGCATCCAAATATGGCTGCAATAAGCGGAATAAAAAGTACAAACGTTTTGACCGATCAAACATGCAGAAACATGACTAATTAACATATAATGTATTACCTATCGAAACTTCTAAATAAATGTTTGTAATATATAAACCAATAATTAGAAAAAAAGGGGATTTTTTGTTGTTGCTGTTATTGTCCAACAGTGTATTTGGTTTTGTAGGCTATTAATTGTAAGATATAATATAAAAAAAATAAATAAAACCTTTCAATTAGACATAAAAAACAAATATTTTGTCATTTCTGTGCCCCTCACTTCTGAAATGATGGCTACTTCCGTTTCGTTTATTCAGATGTTGTATTTATAGCATTACCGTTGATGGTATATATTCGAATATATCTAATACTGCAGTTGACCAATCTGAATAAATTATTCCAGATTTAATTAACCCTGGCGTCTTAAGAGATGAGGTAAAGACAGCCACGTCTCTTAACTTGCATGATTTTCCTATAGCCTACAGTTTGTTAATCACATCTGATAAGAATTCAGCTGAAATAACTGACTTAGTTTATTCTGCTTCTCTTCACTTTTCTTTATTCCCATACGTAGTGTTTATGAATGTAACGAATGACAGGTCAGAGGCGAGAGTAGATCCACTAGCAGCTTTATTAGTACAAGGTCAAAACAGGCAAAAAATCAAGCAGTGGTATCGAGGGCAACGTAGACAAGGCAGAGTCGAAATCAGAGGCAGAGCAATGGGTCAGGGCAGGCAGCAGACAGAGAGGATTACCAGTAAACAGGCGAGGTCAGAGAGGCAGGCAGCAAACGATCAGGAGAGGAAGTCAACAGTCCAGGTAGTACACGGAAAGACAAACTAGGAAAAACGCTCGGAAATGTTAGCCAGGGGGAAACAAGACTTCGCAGTGAGTGCATGTGAGAGTGCTGCTTAAATGTGTGTGAGTGAATGAGGTGCAGGTGTGGTGAGACAATCAAGACTAATGAGTGAATGGTGACAGCTGTGTGATTGTTGTAATGGTGGATGGGAATGTGAGTGTGCAGTGCATGATGGGAGATGTAGTCCATGGGTGATGTGCAGTTGTAGTGAGTGGCAACCAGATTCATGACAGAGCCCCCCCCCCCCCCCCAAAGAGCGGCTTCCAGACGCTTACACAAAGCATACTCCAGGAGGGCGGTGGAGCGGAGGTGGAGCCGGGGGAGGGGACGGAGGGCCAGGTCCATGTGGGGCCAATGAGACAGGAGCCCACCAGGGCAGGGCGGACGAGACAGCAGGGACGTGAAGGGACACTGGGTAGACAGCAGGGACGAGAAGGGACACTGGGTAGACCGCTGTGACGTGAGGTGACTCTGGCAGGTCAGCGGAGGCGTGAGGTGACTCTGGCAGGTCAGCGGAGGCGTGAGGTGACTCTGGCAGGTCAGCGGAGGCGTGAGGTGACTCTGTCAGGTCGGCGGAGGCGTGACGTGACTCTGGCAGGTCGGCGGAGACGTGAGGTGACTCTGGCAGGTCGGCGGAGACGTGAGGTGACTCTGGCAGGTCGGCGGAGACGAGAGGTGACTCTGGCAGGTCGGCGGAGACGTGAGGTGACTCTGGCAGGTCGGCGGAGACGTGAGGTGACTCTGGCAGGTCGGCGGAGACGTGGGGTGACTCTGGTAGGTCAGGCGCCCACCAGGGCGGAGCGAACGAGACAGGCGCCCTCCAGGGCGGAGCGGATGAGACAGGCGCCCTCCAGGGCGGAGCGGATGAGACAGGCACCTTCCAGGGCGGAGCGGACGAGACAGGCGCCTTCCAGGGCGGAGCGGACGAGACAGGCGCCCACCAGGGCGGAGCGGACGAGACAGGCGCCCACCAGGGCGGAGCGGACGAGACAGGCACCCTCCAGGGCGGAGCAGGTGCCCTCCAGGGCGGAGCAGAGATCCCTGGCCGAGACTGGGACCTAGAGGAAACGGAGACACAAGAGGAAGAGAGAGCATATTTGGTTTCAGGGACCGAGGCAGGGAGTTTAAGCGGCCATGGTAGATCCGGGGCCTCGGGCAGCCATGATGGATCAGAGGGCCTCATGGGCCATGGCGGGTCCGGGGTCTCCGTGAGCACTGGCGGGTAGTTCCCTCCATGAAATTTCTTGGTGAACTCCACTACCTCGAGGGGGCACTCTGGAAGCGCTGAATCTCGGTGGCGCTCGGGCGGCTCTGACTCTCTTGGGCACTCAGGTGGCTCTGACTCTCTTGGGCGCTCGGTAGAACTGGACGGAACCAGCGGAGGCATTGATGAGCTGGGCGGGACCAGCAGAGACGAAGGAGAGCTGGGCGGGACCAGCGGCGAAGGCGAGCTGGGCGGGACCAGCGGAGACGAAGGAGAGCTGGGCGGGACCAGCGGAGACGAAGGAGAACTGGGCGGGACCAGCGGAGACGAAGGAGAGCTGGGCGGGACCAGCGGAGACGAAGGAGAGCTTGGCGGGACCAGCGGAGACGAAGGTGAGCCGGACGGAGCGGGCTCTGGAGCGGACTCTGCAAGCTCCTGGGACGGAGCGGGCTCTGGAGCGGACTCTGCGAGCTCCTGGGACGGAGCGGGCTCTGGAGCGGACTCTGCGAGCTCCTGGGACGGAGCGGGCTCTGGAGCGGACTCTGCAAGCTCCTGGATCGGAGCGGCCTCTGGAGCGAACTCTGCGAGCTCCTGGGACGGAGCGGGCTCTGGAGCGGTCTCTGCAAGCTCCTGGGACGGAGCGGACTCTGGAGCGGACTCTGCAAGCTCCTGGGACGGAGCGGGCTCTTCCGTGGCACCCACCGTAAAAGGAGAGCCACTCAGCTGTAGTGCGGTATCAATATACTTCTCCAACGTCCAGTTAGGATCATGCAGCGGCATGATTGAACGGAGAGGTTCAGATAAGCCCCCTTGAAAAAATATCATTAAGCATATTTTGTCTGTATGAGTCAGGTGTGCCAGTTCGAGGAAGTCCACGACATAGTCCTCAATGGACCTTGTACCCTGGCGGAGTAACATCAACTTTACTGCTGGATTCATCCTTGGCGAAGTCTTCTGTAACGAATGACAGGTCAGAGGCGAGAGTAGATCCACTAGCAGCTTTATTAGTACAAGGTCAAAACAGGCAAAAAATCAAGCAGTGGTATCGAGGGCAACGTAGACAAGGCAGAGTCGAAATCAGAGGCAGAGCAATGGGTCAGGGCAGGCAGCAGACAGAGAGGATTACCAGTAAACAGGCGAGGTCAGAGAGGCAGGCAGCAAACGATCAGGAGAGGAAGTCAACAGTCCAGGTAGTACACGGAAAGACAAACTAGGAAAAGTTTGTGTGCAGTGCATGATGGGAGATGTAGTCCATGGGTGATGTGCAGTTGTAGTGAGTGGCAACCAGATTCATGACAATGAACATATATACAAACACTCATTATTACAGAGGAACTGTTCACTTATGACGTCAGATCACTGAGTTTCCACACAGTCAGAACGTTTGTATTTATGTATTTGTGTGTGTGTGTGTGTGTGTGTGTGTGTGTGTGTGTGTGTGTGTCTCTTTAGTAATTCTAGTAATTTATTAATTTTAGTAAGTTACTGTGTACTTGAGCAGAGTAAACACTTCTGAGCTGTTATAGTGACATTATTCAAAGCACGTTTGCAAAGAACGTCTAAATCTATCTTGAAGTTATTTTCTTTAAAGACTAATAACATGGAGTAGAAAATAATAACACTTGAATGCAAAGGTTTTTTTTGATGCAGTGTCTCAGTCCCCTGAATTATGGAGACACCAAACATGCTATTCAGACATTAGACGTCAAGATTTCATTGTAAATAAACAACTCACGCTTAAACTGTTTGTTTGTGACTGTCTCAGAGACTCAACATAATCATCTCTCTCTCTCTCTCTAAATTAAAACTGGGTTTAACTTTAATTAAATATGCTGAACGTCTCTCTCTCTCTCTCTCTCTCTCTCTCTCTCTCTCTATCTATCTCTCTCTCTCTCTCTCTCTCTCTCTCTCTCTCTAAAGAGTGTGAGAACTCAGTTAGTTTTACCGCACCGGTTCAATCCACAGAGAACAGTCTGGTCATCTCTGAAGCCAGTTTAGTCTGATGACTGTGTTCTCACACATGCCAGTTCCTCTTCTTTCTTTTAGTGGTTTTCTACTACAAACTAACTATTGCAACATTTCCCCTTTATATAGGTGCTTCAATAAAAAATAATCCAATAATAACACTCAATAATTATGTATGATCAGACTCACATCATGGTGCCAGGACAACTGTCTCTCTCTGAACGTGAGCAAAACCAAAGAGCTGATCGTGGACTTCAGGAAGAGACAGCAGCGGCCCTACACTCCTGTTATGATCAGTGGGACCCCTGTGGAGAGGGTGAGTAGCTTCAAGTACCTCGGTGTAAACATCTCAGAGGACCTGACTTGGACTGCACACATCCAAACACAGGTCAAGAAAGCCAGGCAAAGACTGTACCATCTGCGACAGCTGAGGAAATTCAGGGTCTCACCAGCTATCCTGAAAACTTTCTATTCTGGGGCCATAGAAAGTGTATTGACTCAGTGCATCTCAGTGTGGTATGGTAATTCCTCAAACCAGGACTGCAAAGCTCTGCAGAGAGTCATGCGCTTAGCTGAGCGCATCTCAGGGTCTACTCTCCCCTGTCTGCAGGACATCTACCTCAAACGCTGTAAAAGCAGAGCTGCTAAAATCATCAAAGATTCAACTCACCCCGGTAACCGTCTTTTCTGTTTACTGCCATCTGGCAAGCGCTTCAGGAGCATGATGGCAAAAACTGAGAGACTGAGGAGGAGCTACTTTCCTCAGGCCATCAGGCTCCTTAACACATACCCAGTCTCATAAACACTTACAAGACTCATTTACTAACTGTAAAACTTATATTCTCACCACCCGTATTGCTGCTTTGTATACATACCCTGAACAACCCGTCTGCATATCCCTCTTATTCACATTACTATTTATTAAGTCCCAGTACACTGTTTTTTTTCAATTCGTTTTTTGCACATCTATTGTTTTGCACATCTCATTGTTTTGCACATTTTATTCTTATTTCTCTTTTTTTACCATATATATGCTCTTGTGTTGCGTTACTTTTATATCATTTTTTATTCTTTTGCACTGTCCACTAAGCGGACCTAATTTGATCTACATTTCACTTCTAATTATACCCTGTATAATTTATTATGTGAAAAAATAAAGAAACCTTGAACCTTGAACCTTGATCTTCTAAAAGCATGTGATGGTTGTCTGTATTTTGTAGGGTATGAGATTGAATCAGACAATTTAAGATTCGATCAGATTGGTGTTGAACAACTCAAAGAGCCGAATTCAACAAAAAGGCTCAACGTCATAAATCTGTCCACAATACCTTGATGATAAGAATAACAAAAGAAACAACTAAAGAATAATTATTGATAATTCCAGCTCAGGAAGGAGTTTGTCAAATTAAAGGTCAAAGAGATGCACAGCTTGACCATCACATGTAAATCCATGATATAAATCATGAGCTAAAGACTTCCTCGGATTGATTTCCCTCACCTACAAGACAATAAACCAGTTCTGGCTTGTTTACGATTCTTCAAGCACAGTAAAAAAAAAGTTTTGCAAGATGTCACAATATCGTGCAGCTTCCGGTTGTAAAAACTGCTGATATTTAAACTTTTCACACGTGACAATGAATTGATTTGTGTTTTTAGATGTAGTATTAACCCAATATTACAGGTGTTCAAACTGTTTTCAATGTCATGTTAGCTAACGGCTTTGTCTTATTATGTCAGTTTAGCAAAATCATCTGCTGAAGTCTCTTGCAGATACTCATACATGTGTATAGTTATGGTTGCAGACGCAGTCAACTTGTGTTCACAAATCAGTTCCAATATGGAGGACAGTTTGTGCATAGCAACCCATAGTAACAGACACTACTCTGTGTATCAGGGCTTAACAAATTAAATAAATAAAAAAATCTGTTCACGTCGAGCAGAATCAGTATTTTAATGTTTCTGTTCATGTGTTCTTCTGTATTATTACCGATCCAAAACAAGGAGTAGTTTTTTTTCACTAAAATAATAACAATAAAGTACAGCATTTTCTTTATGCAAAAAAAAAAAAATGCTTATCTTGCACTTAGCCATAGCCAATACATCATCAGCTTTTCTGAATTATGGCCAAATGTATTAAAAACCCTGCTGTTTTGTTGTTGCTGTTTTTTTTACATGACAGTTGTAGTGATTTTGCAGTGCATTGTGGGATAGAATGAGTGTATTTGATAACGTTCACTATGGTTTCAGACACCACTACGAATGACTGTCCTCTCAAATATGGTTTAGTCGAGGATTTCAGACTCAGTCTGTCTTTGACAGAGTTTCTTTTGTTTGCATTATTCAGCCGCGTCCCACAACATTGATCATGAAGCAAATGTGTGATTAGTTGATTCTTTTAAATCAGTAAAAACTGTATAAAACTATCAGTGTGGATTGATTCCCAAACAAAGGACTCGTATCACACCTAACTACAAGACTTAAATGTAGTTGAATTAATGATGTCTAAATATAAAAAAATACTCCAAGAATTGTAAGATAAATGTATTTATTATTAAAATTATCCCAATCTTTTCCCAATGCCTTTATTTTCAAATATTTCTTCCTTGAGGTCCTTAAACAATAGTCAATAGAACCGTACCATAATCATTAAATCATAAAATACCAGAATCATTCAATCATAAAATACCAGAATCATTCAATCATAAAATACCAGAATCATAAAATGATTCCCTAGACATCGTCTCTTCTGTTTCTTCAAAACTAACTCTCAGCTCTTACTGATATTAAATTAAGCATTTCTGGATATTTCTGCATTACTCACAAATGACTCAAGCACAGAAATAGTTTAAAAGAGGATGTAAAAACAGTTACGTTACAACATATTTACAATGAAAAACCTCTGACAAGTCTTTCACAGGCACAATCTGCAAACAGAAACAATGTTGCACACACTCCAAGGTTCGAGCGCCCAATCAAGAGGTTTCTGTATGATATCTACTAAATCAGCACAATAATATTTCATTGTAAATATACATGTTTAACATAGTCTGCTTCATGTGTTACTTTTATTATTGACAATCAAATCTGATCTTACACGTGTTACTGAGAGCAGCTGCTCAAACACCAAATTATCATTCTTGTCATATTGTGACAAACATTTACATCATCACATATCTCTTTCTGTTTTCATAATTAGCGCAAGCTGACAGCTAATTGGTATGCAGTAATCACTCAAGAAAATAGATGATTTAATGAAAATTATCTAAGAGAGAAACTGTATTTCATTTTTTTTGTTCAAGCATAGTTTGATGCACAATCCATAATTAATAATAAAGGCACTAACATTAATTCAACAAGCAGACAGCTAACATCCCAAATCAACCAAAATATTACACTCAGATCAGCGCTTGGGATTGTTTGTTAAAACGCGAGAGACAGCATTTACAAAAGGACTGACTGAAACACTTAGGAGTCAGTTATATACGGTTCATATTCCTCTATGATTGATATTCGGAGGTGTTTTTAATTAATGACTGTTTGACTTATTTGTGATGGTTCTTGTTCACAGAGGTATAAAGTTGACCGCAGTCATCCTGATGTCCAGCTGTTGCTCATCTGATAGAAGAATAAGTCACTTTATCCTCGTCATGAACCTGAATGAACATCACAAATATATAATAATATGCAAGTGTTAACCCACAGATATTACAGCATGATATTAGAGCTTAACTCAAGATACACATTTACAGGACCGGCGTCTAAGAATAAAACTGATTCAGAAGTACAAACTATGTTAAGAGAAGGTGGATTCATTAGTGTCATCGACAGAAGAACAGGGAAGTGTTTTACTCGCCTCAATCTTTTTGGCTCTGATTTTGCAGTGTGTGGTAACCTCAGTATAAGTCACGTCATCTTTCTGCTCCTAAACATTAACGGAGACATGGTGAAGTAAGTTTTGATTATTGTTATATGTGGCATTTAAACAAGAAACAGTACAATACACTAATTAACAGCTGATGATTATCTAAGTTATAATAAAAATGGGTTACATTTATACAGCATTTTTCTAGGCACTCAAAGTGCTTTACATAGTAAGGGGGGGGGGGATCTCCTCATGGATGATGCGACGGCAGCCATATTGCACCAGAACGCCCCCCACACACCAGATACAGGTGGAGAGGAGACAGTGATGAAGCCAATCAGTGTATGGGCGAATTGGAGCAGACCTCTACTCTTTTTGAAAGATATCCTGGGATTATTAATGACCACAGAGAGTCAGGACCTCGGTTTAACGTCTCATCCGAAGGACGGTGCGTTTTACAGTATAGTGTCCCCATCACTACACTGGGGTGTTAGGACCCACACAGACCACAGGGTGAGCACCCCCGCTGGTCTCACTAACACCTCTTCCAGCAGTAACCTAGTTTTCACCGGAGGTCTCCCATCCAGGTACTGACCAGCTCAACCCTGCTTAGCTTCAGTGGGAGACCAGTCTTGGGCTGCAGGGTGATATAGCTGCTGATGCAGTTGACTAATAGACAAAATAATATCTAATGTGTCAATATCATGGGTTATTGGCATTATGATACTTACCACAGAATCATTAGTCCCTTTTCTGTTATCTGAAAAATAATGGGAATATTTATGATAACTCACCAACAAAACACATAAATGCGAACGATGAATGACACAAGTCTAGAAGAATTATTATGCTGAAAAATGTAATATGTTTTCTTGTTAGTTTGTTGATTAATGTTCACTCAAGCCAAACATTTGATCACACCACATATTGAACATCACATCTTAATAAATGACTGATAAAACTGAAACCTGTCTGTAAATTATTTAAGTCAGATATTTTGAAACGCTTGTCTGTTGTTATACCTGTAAACTCAGAAAACTCACCAGCTCTTCTTTTACGAACCACCCAAAGAATAACAGCAGTGATGAGAACAGCCAACACAGCAGCAACAACGATCCCAATCACTGACGAAGAGACTATAGAGAGACACGTTCAGATTCAGAGGAACACAACAGCAGCAACAACGATCCCAATCACTGACGAAGAGACTATAGAGAGACACGTTCAGATTCAGAGGAACACAACAGCAGGACATCGCCTTTGAAAACTACTACTTACAGATTAATAAAGTAATAAGAAACACGATTGTTTGGAGACTTGACATGATTAAAGAATTATGGATTGGTGGTTTGTTGGTGATGTACACGAGACATGACATAAAGTCAAAGTTGTGATCAGCTTTTCTAACATCTCCACAGAGAAATCAGTTGTATGTTTAGAAGAAACCCCAGAATGTGAATAAAAGCACTGAAATCACGCACAAACATACAGTATATATACATAACTGGAATCAGTGCTCTTGCTGCTGGTTTAGGGTAATCTGTGTAACTGTTTAATGTGGAGGATTTTAGTTCAAAAGCACCATATTTTATAAGATACATAAGCATTTAAGCATTACAAAAACCACTTTAGCCCTGTTTGACTTTATTATTATTTTTCCTTCAATAAATGTTAAGCAAAAACAGCGTCATAGCCTCAGATAGTTTGATCAATATGTAAATAGATTATTTAAATATGACGAAAGAGTTCATTACATATAGCTTTCACATTGACTTGCTTTTTGTGAGAGGGACAACAAGTGCTTGAGGTCTACAAATGAAACATGAACAGTGATACGCTTCTCTTAAGCTGATGATACAAGGGGCATCTTTTGAGCAATATTACCAGGCAGCTTTGGGAAATGTTGCTGTCAACGGCCAATCAGGTGAGACACAGGGCCCACAACCGATCTAAAATACCCAGACAGAAATGTGTTAACTATTCTCAATGGGGAAGTACAAGACATGTTGCTCAAAAAGTTGCCACATGTATCATCAGTCTATAAAAACAGTTATGTGAAAACCAATTCTACTGTAAGTGTCACATTAAAACACTGACATGAGTAAGACACATAAATACGTTGCTGTGCAGCTGGAGTTGTTCCATGAGTTGCGGTGGGATCTTTATCTGTATAAGATGCAAGATTAATGATCCGTGTCTATCAAATATTACTGGGCTACACTCTGTTCACAAATCTGATTAAATCTGAGTTGCTTTTCAGAAGCAGGTGTATTGATACAATGTGTTATAGTCTCAATGATATAAAGTTATCTGCACAAATTAATTGCAGTATCTCTGAATAATGATCAAAAGCAAAGCAAGAAACCAGTTATGGCTCAGTTGGGGCTCTAAGAGTCTCCTTGTGGACCGAGAGGAAAGCTTTAAAGAGTCTAAGTTTATGATCATCTCCTGATTCTAGAAGAATGTGAATAAAACCACTGAAGAGAGAATCATTCGTATAAACCTCGATTTAGAGAGTTTAGAGTAACTTGATTCTGTGTTGCTGCTGTAGTTGACGCTATGGAGGATAAATGTATAGTTTTAGATTTATGTGCCAGATTGTAGAAATACAGAGATAATATTTGAACGTGTGAAAACATCAAGTTACAGTTTAGATTTCAGTGACAGAGTCGTATTATCTCCAGCAGCTCTGAATAACAAAAACAACCTCATAACATAGACTAGATTATATTAAAACTGTTTGTGAGAGCAAGTGCAAAGCACTGAAGTGAGAGACGGATGAAGTGTGTCAGAGATCATGGACCTTGTTCTGTAGGAGCTGCTGATGTAGTTTGGTTTGATTTCTTCTCAGAGTTTGATCTGCTGACTGGAATCAGTGTTGAATCCATTAAACCTGCAGAAGATGAATGTTCAGATGCATCATACTGTTGAACATTAATATCATATCATCATAATTCATCATTACATCACATGACATACAGTCTGTGTTCATTTATCACCATTTACAGAGATATTTATACTTATATTATACATGCAGAGGAGAGTAGTGAAGAGTTTTTACTCTGCTTTAAAAGTATTGTTCAAGTGTCTTTATCAGTGTTTTCTGTAGAATTGTATTTTTTACTGCACTACTTTTCATTTTAAACATAATTTATTACCTAATTACATCAGAAATCCAGTACTTTGTTACTTGTATTTAAGTAAAAGTCATTCAAAGATTTACTTGAGTACAAGAAAGCACTATGTTTAATATTCTTAAGTATTGCAGGTAATATTTAAATATATATTGAATATAGTGCATATTAATTATGACATTATGCTTTGGAATGTAGTGAAGTAAAAATGTTGCAAATAAAATCACTGATAAATTACAGATACTTTAATTTATTTGAGTAAAGTAGAAATACTTCACTGTCCGTCTCTTATTATATGAGAGTAAAACACAATGATCTGCAGCCCATAAACCCAGAATTACATTATTAATCATCATATCTCTGTATCAGAGATTCTTCTGAGATTAATTCAATTAAATGTAGTTTTTATCTGAATACTTGTCAGTAAACATTGATATTAACAGCTGATTATGTTCCTGGTTGGTTATGATATATGATTATTGATTATGTTCCTGGGTTGGTTATGATATATGATTATTGATTATGTACCTGGTTGGTTATGATATATGATTATTGATTATGTACCTGGTTGTGTATGATATATGATTATTGATTATGTTCCTGGTTTGGTTATGATATATGATTATTGATTATGTACCTGGGTTGGTTATGATATATGATTATTGATTATGTACCTGGATTGGTTATGATTTATGATTATTGATTATGTTCCTGGATTGGTTATGATTTATGATTATTGATTATGTACCTGGTTGTGTATGATATATGATTATTGATTATGTTCCTGGGTTGGTTATGATATATGATTATTGATTATGTACCTGGTTATGATATATGATTATTGATTATGTACCTGGTTATGATATATGATTATTGATTATGTACCCGGTTGTGTATGATATATGATTACTGATTATGTTCCTGGATTGGTTATGATATATGATTATGTACCTGGGTTGGTTATGATATATGATTATTGATTATGTTCCTGGTTGTGTATGATATATGATTACTGATTATGTTCCTGGGTTGGTTATGATATATGATTATTGATTATGTTCCTGGGTTGGTTATGATATATGATTATTGATTATGTACCTGGTTGTGTATGATATATGATTATTGATTATGTTCCTGGGTTGTGTATGATATATGATTATTGATTATGTTCCTGGGTTGGTTAATATATATGATTATTGATTATGTTCCTGGGTTGGTTAATATATATGATTATTGATTATGTTCCTGGGTTGGTTATGATATATGATTATTGATTATGTACCTGGTTGTGTATGATATATGATTATTGATTATGTACCTGGTTGTGTATGATATATGATTATTGATTATGTTCCTGGGTTGTGTATTATATATGATTATTGATTATGTTGCTGGGTTGGTTATGATATATGATTATTGATTATGTTCCTGGGTTGTGTATGATATATGATTATTGATTATGTACCTGGTTGTTTATGATATATGATTATTGATTATGTACCTGGTTGTGTATGATATATGATTATTGATTATGTTGCTGGGTTGGTTATGATATATGATTATTGATTATGTACCTGGGTTGGTTATGATATATGATTATTGATTATGTTCCTGGGTTGGTTATGATATATGATTATTGATTATGTTCCTGGGTTGTTATGATATATGATTATTGATTATGTACCTGGTTGTGTATGATATATGATTATTGATTATGTTCCTGGGTTGGTTATGATATATGATTATTGATTATGTACCTGGTTGTGTATGATATATGATTATTGATAATTGATTATGTACCTGGTTGTGTATGATATATGATTATTGATTATGTTGCTGGGTTGGTTATGATATATGATTATTGATTATGTTGCTGGGTTGGTTATGATATATGATTATTGATTATGTACCTGGGTTGTTATGATATATGATTATTGATTATGTACCTGGTTGTGGAGGAGCTGTAGTTGATGTAGATCTGGTGACTGGAGACGGTGTCTTTGTTTCGGTCGGAGCTGAAGATGAATGTTCAGATACGTCATAGACTACAGTCATATTTAAATGACTGATCATTAATTGTTAATATTAATAATTTACCTGAATACTTGACAGTATATGTGACTGAGGTCTTGACTTGATTTCTCTGTGTAACCTGACATCTCCACTCTCTGTTGTGATCTTCATTCAGGAGTGTTGTAGTCAGAGAGATATTACACCGTCCTGAGGATAATATCTGAAATCTGGAGTCTGTCTGCAGATTCACATCAGCCTGATTCACCCAGATCAGCTCAATACTCTCAGAACGAACCAAATAATCACAAGTGACTCCAACATAATATATCTGACAGAAGAGAGTCACAGAGCGGCCTGATCTGATCTCAGACTGTGAGGATGATGAAGAGACTGAAACAGAGAATCAGACAGAGATTACACGACTGATTCCAGTCTTTTCAGAGACAATAATATTACTGTTTAATTCAACATATAATCATAATATTCACAGAAACACTGACCATGAAGAACATGCAGATAAACAGGTGCATCAGTTCCTTGTAGTACATCATTCACATATTGTCTGCAGGAGTAAGATCCACGATCTTCTTTTGTGACTTTCTCTATGTTCAGAGAGCAGTCAGAGTCCAGATTCAGTCTCTCATATCTCTCTATGTTATTCTTCTTTATCCCTCCAGCAATCAGTTCAACTGTCTCTGAATGTGTGTTATAGATCCATGTAGTTGATGTGCAGCCAGAACGAGCATTATTACAGGACAGACGGACATTTTCACCAGAACTGCCGAACACATGAGTGTCATCCACTCCACTGATACCTACAAATTAAAACATATTCATATTTACTCTTACTTTAATATGTTTACTCATTTTGTCCTGTTTTAAGCAGAAATTGAACAATGCAGAGTAAACTTGTGTAGAATATCTCACAACACGTTAGTTCACTTTATAACAATCTTAACACGAACAGATCTTTGCATCACATGCATGAGTGTAACAATCAGGGGGACTTACACATTAGGCAAAGGTAGATCATTGCCTTGTGCCCCTAAAACGCTTTTCATAAACCAGATGCACATTAAGCGCGTTTATTACCACAACAACCGTCTGCGTGTCCGAGTTGAACGTGTTTCTTGTGTATCCTGCTTGTAGCAAATTATAATATGATTAATCTGAAGCTGACAGCCGCGCGAGCGCGAGGTCTCTTTCCCAGGCGCGCACACACCTCTTTACATTAGCGGCTGAAAGCAGCTTTAATCAGGGCTCTCAAGTCTCACGCATTTCAACCTCGTATTCATAGACGGTGTTTCACATTTTTGCCTGGGGGGGCACCTACCGGTAGACCATGAGCTCTGATTTTTATTTTTTATTTTTTTACATGAATTACAAATAATTAAGCCTTAACATACTCATTAAAATACGAAAATGCAAATAAAATGAGACAATGTGAAAATATTTTTGTATTCATAGATCTGACAAAATCGATTGGCTCTGATCTGGGGGGGCAGTGCCCCCCCCGGCCCCCCCCAAACTCCGCCTATGCTCGTATTGTTCACGCTGAGACAGGGATAACATGTCCCGTGCATGTACAGTTAATAGACGAGGGAATACTCTCTGCCGAGTACATATCTCTCTCGACTCTCGAGTTAAACGGAGTTAAATGCCACCAACCAGCCAATCAGAAATTAGGATGTTGTTGTTTGCGTTTAATTACGCGATTATGCTGCACACGCTTTCGTTTCTAAGCAACATGGATGCGCGTGTAGCCGATTGATTGAGACATCTGAGTTAATTTGATTTTCATATATATATATATATATGTGTGTGTGTGTGTGTGTGTGTGTGTGTGTGTGTGTGTGTGTGTGTGTGTGTGTGTGTGTGTGTGTGTGTGTGGAGAAATGTTCTATATATGAGTTAACTTCAGCAAAACTCGCATTTAATGTTCTGTTTGCAATGGTTCTTATTGTGAGTTCCTATCAATTGTTGTAGGTGGGGCCTTAATTAGTGGGACACCGAAGGAAAATATATCGCTTCTCCTTTAAGCGTTCGTGCTCAGACGCATAACGTATGCGAACGGGGAAGTAGAGGTAGTTTTACTCTCTCATATTTATCTTGCATTTACTGTCTCTTTGTAATTGTAATCGCTGCATTAATAAGCCCATAAACCCATAAACCCAGAATTACATTATTAATCATCATATCTCTGTATCAGAGATTCTTCTGAGATTAATTCAATTAAATGTAGTTTTTATCTGAATACTTGTCAGTAAACATTGATATTAACAGCTGATTATGTTCCTGGTTGGTTATGATATATGATTATTGATTATGTTCCTGGGTTGGTTATGATATATGATTATTGATTATGTACCTGGTTGGTTATGATATATGATTATTGATTATGTACCTGGTTGTGTATGATATATGATTATTGATTATGTTCCTGGTTTGGTTATGATATATGATTATTGATTATGTACCTGGGTTGGTTATGATATATGATTATTGATTATGTACCTGGATTGGTTATGATTTATGATTATTGATTATGTTCCTGGATTGGTTATGATTTATGATTATTGATTATGTACCTGGTTGTGTATGATATATGATTATTGATTATGTTCCTGGGTTGGTTATGATATATGATTATTGATTATGTACCTGGTTATGATATATGATTATTGATTATGTACCTGGTTATGATATATGATTATTGATTATGTACCCGGTTGTGTATGATATATGATTACTGATTATGTTCCTGGATTGGTTATGATATATGATTATGTACCTGGGTTGGTTATGATATATGATTATTGATTATGTTCCTGGTTGTGTATGATATATGATTACTGATTATGTTCCTGGGTTGGTTATGATATATGATTATTGATTATGTTCCTGGGTTGGTTATGATATATGATTATTGATTATGTACCTGGTTGTGTATGATATATGATTATTGATTATGTTCCTGGGTTGTGTATGATATATGATTATTGATTATGTTCCTGGGTTGGTTAATATATATGATTATTGATTATGTTCCTGGGTTGGTTAATATATATGATTATTGATTATGTTCCTGGGTTGGTTATGATATATGATTATTGATTATGTACCTGGTTGTGTATGATATATGATTATTGATTATGTACCTGGTTGTGTATGATATATGATTATTGATTATGTTCCTGGGTTGTGTATTATATATGATTATTGATTATGTTGCTGGGTTGGTTATGATATATGATTATTGATTATGTTCCTGGGTTGTGTATGATATATGATTATTGATTATGTACCTGGTTGTTTATGATATATGATTATTGATTATGTACCTGGTTGTGTATGATATATGATTATTGATTATGTTGCTGGGTTGGTTATGATATATGATTATTGATTATGTACCTGGGTTGGTTATGATATATGATTATTGATTATGTTCCTGGGTTGGTTATGATATATGATTATTGATTATGTTCCTGGGTTGTTATGATATATGATTATTGATTATGTACCTGGTTGTGTATGATATATGATTATTGATTATGTTCCTGGGTTGGTTATGATATATGATTATTGATTATGTACCTGGTTGTGTATGATATATGATTATTGATAATTGATTATGTACCTGGTTGTGTATGATATATGATTATTGATTATGTTGCTGGGTTGGTTATGATATATGATTATTGATTATGTTGCTGGGTTGGTTATGATATATGATTATTGATTATGTACCTGGGTTGTTATGATATATGATTATTGATTATGTACCTGGTTGTGGAGGAGCTGTAGTTGATGTAGATCTGGTGACTGGAGACGGTGTCTTTGTTTCGGTCGGAGCTGAAGATGAATGTTCAGATACGTCATAGACTACAGTCATATTTAAATGACTGATCATTAATTGTTAATATTAATAATTTACCTGAATACTTGACAGTATATGTGACTGAGGTCTTGACTTGATTTCTCTGTGTAACCTGACATCTCCACTCTCTGTTGTGATCTTCATTCAGGAGTGTTGTAGTCAGAGAGATATTACACCGTCCTGAGGATAATATCTGAAATCTGGAGTCTGTCTGCAGATTCACATCAGCCTGATTCACCCAGATCAGCTCAATACTCTCAGAACGAACCAAATAATCACAAGTGACTCCAACATAATATATCTGACAGAAGAGAGTCACAGAGCGGCCTGATCTGATCTCAGACTGTGAGGATGATGAAGAGACTGAAACAGAGAATCAGACAGAGATTACACGACTGATTCCAGTCTTTTCAGAGACAATAATATTACTGTTTAATTCAACATATAATCATAATATTCACAGAAACACTGACCATGAAGAACATGCAGATAAACAGGTGCATCAGTTCCTTGTAGTACATCATTCACATATTGTCTGCAGGAGTAAGATCCACGATCTTCTTTTGTGACTTTCTCTATGTTCAGAGAGCAGTCAGAGTCCAGATTCAGTCTCTCATATCTCTCTATGTTATTCTTCTTTATCCCTCCAGCAATCAGTTCAACTGTCTCTGAATGTGTGTTATAGATCCATGTAGTTGATGTGCAGCCAGAACGAGCATTATTACAGGACAGACGGACATTTTCACCAGAACTGCCGAACACATGAGTGTCATCCACTCCACTGATACCTACAAATTAAAACATATTCATATTTACTCTTACTTTAATATGTTTACTCATTTTGTCCTGTTTTAAGCAGAAATTGAACAATGCAGAGTAAACTTGTGTAGAATATCTCACAACACGTTAGTTCACTTTATAACAATCTTAACACGAACAGATCTTTGCATCACATGCATGAGTGTAACAATCAGGGGGACTTACACATTAGGCAAAGGTAGATCATTGCCTTGTGCCCCTAAAACGCTTTTCATAAACCAGATGCACATTAAGCGCGTTTATTACCACAACAACCGTCTGCGTGTCCGAGTTGAACGTGTTTCTTGTGTATCCTGCTTGTAGCAAATTATAATATGATTAATCTGAAGCTGACAGCCGCGCGAGCGCGAGGTCTCTTTCCCAGGCGCGCACACACCTCTTTACATTAGCGGCTGAAAGCAGCTTTAATCAGGGCTCTCAAGTCTCACGCATTTCAACCTCGTATTCATAGACGGTGTTTCACATTTTTGCCTGGGGGGGCACCTACCGGTAGACCATGAGCTCTGATTTTTATTTTTTATTTTTTTACATGAATTACAAATAATTAAGCCTTAACATACTCATTAAAATACGAAAATGCAAATAAAATGAGACAATGTGAAAATATTTTTGTATTCATAGATCTGACAAAATCGATTGGCTCTGATCTGGGGGGGCAGTGCCCCCCCCGGCCCCCCCCAAACTCCGCCTATGCTCGTATTGTTCACGCTGAGACAGGGATAACATGTCCCGTGCATGTACAGTTAATAGACGAGGGAATACTCTCTGCCGAGTACATATCTCTCTCGACTCTCGAGTTAAACGGAGTTAAATGCCACCAACCAGCCAATCAGAAATTAGGATGTTGTTGTTTGCGTTTAATTACGCGATTATGCTGCACACGCTTTCGTTTCTAAGCAACATGGATGCGCGTGTAGCCGATTGATTGAGACATCTGAGTTAATTTGATTTTCATATATATATATATATATGTGTGTGTGTGTGTGTGTGTGTGTGTGTGTGTGTGTGTGTGTGTGTGTGTGTGTGTGAGAAATGTTCTATATATGAGTTAACTTCAGCAAAACTCGCATTTAATGTTCTGTTTGCAATGGTTCTTATTGTGAGTTCCTATCAATTGTTGTAGGTGGGGCCTTAATTAGTGGGACACCGAAGGAAAATATATCGCTTCTCCTTTAAGCGTTCGTGCTCAGACGCATAACGTATGCGAACGGGGAAGTAGAGGTAGTTTTACTCTCTCATATTTATCTTGCATTTACTGTCTCTTTGTAATTGTAATCGCTGCATTAATGATGTTAAAGCACTGTTAAGAGGTTCTGTCATAACGTGTATTAGTGTGATTAGCGTATTTTCATTGAAAGTGCTGTTAACCATGTTACATTTAGTGCTTCATTCGCACGTGTATTTCTCCATGCAGGGATGTGAGAGACCTTCTGATGTCTGTATACTAATCTTGCCTCACTACTCCATTTAAGGTATGATATTTCAGTTTGTTGTTATTAATTTAACTGGGTATTGTGTAATTCGTGAATTTGATTAGTAGGCATGTACACTTCAGTGTATGCTGTTTTTATATATATATATATATATATGCTAATTATCTTGTGGTATATTCCCATGCTATGTGTAACCTCTTTTTGAGGTCAGGAGAGTGAGGTTTACACACAGCCCTTACTGGCATACATCCGTTACATATGACACGGGTTGTTGTGCAAAAAAAAAATTTATGAGCTGATTTTGGGTTATATAGTCAAATTCATGCTAAAGTATATTACTGATGCAGTAAAAAAACAACAACTCTCCAACTGCTTTGCAACCAGAAGCTCAGCACTTGCCCGCTCGGACACTTGCGCTTCCACGAGTGATGTCACTTGCAGTCTTTTGTATTTTGTTCTATGTATTGATTATTTTTTGTTTGAATCTCTCAACATTTTACAACAGTAGCAGATGGTGAAGACAAGAACAAATAAACTAAAATACAATGTCAATTGCTATCGCTGCTTGCACTTTCTGCTACCTGCAATGTCACTTGCATTTGACACGAATCGTGTGCGTTGCCAACGGAGACAAGACGTTGTGGTGGTTAGTCAATCTAGGTCTGCATTGCCGCGGCTGTCCCGACCAGATTTCTAATGCCGCGAGATTGATTTCCAGAATACAACGCGGTAACGGTCGGTAACTCCGGTGCAATTTGAACGTTCGTTTTATTGTCTGTGCACAGCATGTGTAACGATGCTCAGAGCAGGCGAGCAGGTATAATATACGGCTCTCAGACAGAACAGGCAGGTTGTGATGAGTGACAGAGAAGAATAAGGATGAAGCAAAGTCTGGATGCGTCTTTCCTATTTTGTATTATGCTTATCCTATCATTTTAAACGACAGACTGTGTCGAATTAATTTATTTTTCACTGCAGCACTTGTCACTGTGTTAACAGCAATATGTTAAATTAATTTAGTATTTTGACAAGACTAATAAAATAGATATTAGGCTAAACCTACATTTTTGTTTTTCTCCAACATTTTTTTTTCCTATTGTGTTGTAGGCTGAATGTTAGCCTAAACTAATTATATCCTGACAAGACAAATACAAATAAGGATTACAACTTTTGTATAACTTTTTTTTTTCTCTCTGTGACACTTTATTCCTGTTGGCAGCAAAATATTTCTATCAATAAATTCAAGACTCTTGACAAGACGAATAAAATAAATATAATTTTGTGCAGACTAAACTTTTATTTGTTAGCCTCTCTCTCTGTCTTTCATCAGAAATGTGAACAAACAGTGAATATATCGCGGGAGCGGGTGGGTACGGAATAAAACCTTGCGGGAGCGGGACTAAAAAAACAGTCCCGTGCAGACCTCTACATCACAGATCAGATTTCATTTATCACGTAAAGAGAGATGACTGACAATAAATGTTGTCTGTATTACACACGATGAGAAAAGTTATGCTGCTCCGAAACACAGACTGCGTAGAGCGGTGGTACTGTTATTTATTTATAGGCTATTTATATTTTACATTACTTTACATGCGAGTCATAATATTAGTGAATATATTATATTTGAGTTTTATCTCTCGCCCCCCTGGTTGAGAAACACTGACCTGAAGTGCGATCTTCCAGCATTGCCTTCGTGATCGATCTATCGGGCGTCCCTGATCTAAGTTATAATGTAAAAAATAATAATTAATAATGTATTAATAAACATTCTTCGTTTCATAATTGTTTGTTCCTCATTCTTAACTGATTTTTAGTTTTGTACATTTAAACTTTGTGTACGTTATTTATAATTTTATATTAGGCATAGCATGGTTCATTTTTATTTGTTGTGTTAATAAAAGTTATATGTTCTACGTTGTATTTTGTTGTTTCTTGAATTTTATTTCTTCAAAGTGAACATAAAATAAGCACGGTGCAAAGTAAAGTTAGGAAAAGAGGGAAAACTAAAAACAGCTTGACACCGAATTGCAGCTGATATGAAAGTCAAAGTAAAATACACGGCGCTTACAGTGGTTTTTAAAACCAAAAGAAAGCGAGGAAAAGAGGGAAAACTCAAACATCCCCCCCCCCCCACCACGGTGTTACCGGTATAACCGGTGTGACAACACGTGGATTAACCGGTGGGAAAATATCCTCACCGTCACAACACTACAACTTTCCTGCGCAATTTAACTTCAACCCTAATCAAACATACCTGAACAAGCTGATCAAGGTCTTCAGGATTAATAGAAAGTTACAAGCAGCTGAGTTTGTATCGAGGTATGAGCTAAACTCTGCAGGAACGTGGACCTCGAGGAAACATTTTAAAACACCTCAATTTGCAATTTTCAGATCTTGTGTAGTGTATTATAGATCATAAAGAGATGTCTTTACCTGTGATAAGTGCAGAGAGAAGGATCAGTCCCAGCAGACACATGTGACTCTTATCAGTCATTTTCTGTTTCTGTCATTCTTTCTCTTCACTCTATATTTACATCTCTTTATTTAAACATCGTCAGCTCCTCGTGTGGGTGTTAACTTCCTCTGATCTGAAACAACTGACCGTTTATTCCTCACACTATACGGCTACATTTCACTCACAATATACTGATGTGAAAAAATCATCTATAATATATTTAGTAGTTAGGTTTGTTCAGATTCTAACTGAACAAACCTAACGTTTAGGTTTCACGGTTCATGTTCATGTTCACTAATGCTATCTCATGCTGTCTTTTAATTGATTGTCTATGGGGGCCAGCAAGGTTGACAGATTTCTTGGACAGCTTATATTCTGTTCAATGGACAAAGGCCTGTAGAGTCCACACGGTGGCACAAAATGTCTGACTTTAACTCCATGAATGCAAACATTTAAACCTCAACTCACATGCCTTCAGCCCCTCAGATCCTCAATCAGTGTGTGTGCATTCTTGCCCATTATTAGAATATCATTCACGTATATTAACACACAAGTGGTTCCCTACATTCCCTCACTGATCTGCTAAAAAATTGCATGACTTGAAGCCACCTGTGAATAATCCCTTGCTTGTGTTCAGTATTGCATATTGTTTAGACTCCACTCCCAAAAATGAATTGCTGATATGCATGAGAGATTTGATGGATGATTTCTTTTTCTTTTTTAATGTGTCACTCCACAGGACCATTTAAAACTAAATTGTAAGCATACACTAAAACATTTTTTAGTGCAGAAATACATTTTCAGCCCATAACTCTGCAGACTCACTGATGTCATTCTGTCAGAGTTTATTTGGAGAGACAAAGAGTGAGAGAGATGCAGGACGTATGTCGTCACTGGAACAAAACAGCCGAGGTGTGAATGACCTGTCATGCTTTTGTTTTATTTAGAGGTTTGTTTTTGGGTGCAGCATGAGAAGATGGAGAAGTGATATCTGTACAGACGTCACATCTGCAGCACCTCATGTCAACACACGCCTTATATCTATCTTCTGTCTATCTATGTTCAGATCTTTTGTCATCATTAATGCGTGATTAAAACTACACTGTTTATAATGAGTACATCATAAGACCATCATCAATTTATATTTATTTATTTTTCCTTCTGTACCCTAAAAGACTATGGTAAGCTTATATTAATATTTATATTTAGAGTTGTAGGAGCAGATTTCACAGGAAACTGCATATTTATTTTGCATATTGAAGCTACAACAACTGGACATCAAACCGAAAAGAGTTTGCAAGCAAAAAGTAAGTGACACAAATGTAATAAAATATGAATCAACATAGTTTTCATCACATCAGCTGTGCACTGACTAGGTTCACAAACAGTGTTTAAAGGAACACTCCACTTTTTTTTTTAAATATGCTCATTTTCCAACTCCCCAAGAGGTCAACAGTTGAATTTTACAGTTTTTGAATCCATTCAGCCGATCTCCGGGTCTGGCGATAGCACTTTTAGCGTAGCTTAGCATAGATACATTTATCTGATTAGACCGTTAGCATCTCACTCAAACATGACCAAAGATATTCAATATTTTTCCTATTTAAAACTTGCCGCTTCTGTAGTTACATCGTGTACTAAAACTGATGTAAAATTAAAAGTTGTGATTTTCTAGGCCGATATGGCTAGGAACTATACTCTCATTCTGGCGTAATAATCAAGGAACTTTGCTGCCGTACCAGGCGCAATGATATTACGCAGCACCTGAAAGTATTCCCCAGCTAGGTAACTAGTTATGATATAGCTGGGGACTATTTTGAGGCGCATCGTAATATCATCTATGCTAAGCTACGCTAAAAGTGCTACTGCCAGACCCACAGATCGTCTGAATGGATTCGAAAACGGTAAAACTCAAATGTTTAACAAAAGTTAAAAGTTGGAAAATGAGCCTATTTTCAAAAAAGCGGAGTGTTCCTTTAAGTTGGTAACAATGCCGTCCCTGAAACAACTACTTATTATATTTGCTTATAAATAGCCACATTATAGTTTTCCCCATTAAACGACTTAACTCAATAGTTATGTCAGGGTTGTCAAATGTTTTAGCATTATTTTAAAACTTGATTGCAGTGAGTCAAAACAACAGCGGCATATACAGTAATCTACTTACCTGCTCATGAGGTGTTTCCTAATGTAAATACTTTCTGTAGTAATTTGGAAAATGTGATGTTCCAAAGGAATTATTATTTCTGTTTTTTTTCAGGAGTAAACCAACTACAAGTTTATTTAGTTGTTAATGGCCCTATGTTCATGGGTGAATAAAAGGATGGTTTTGCATAACATATAGAACAAGATACCCGTATGTACCAATGGGTTGTGGTAGAGAACTTAAATAAAGCTTGTCACATTGTTGGAAACCATCAATGTGACAATCCATCTGATTTTTGTGCGAGGAACAAGTTATCACATAATGGCGACGAGGATTAAAGCTTTGGAGTCACTTCGCTGAGTTTTCGAGGGAACAGGATGTTTTTTTTTTTCTTAGCTAAGGATCTCACGAAGTACCCGTGGTCGAAAACAATAATGGTACACGCTCACTCCTTTTGACAGTAAGACCTAGTCTTGGGAGGAATATTGCGAGGTATTATAAAATTTTTTTTGAAGCAAATGAGATTGAAGATGCTGCAAAGAAACGGGCTATTCTGCTTGGGGAGTCAGACTTATAGTCTAATGAGGAATTTGCTTAGCCCCGACAAACCAGGAGACAAAAGTTTCAGTGAGTTGGTGGAACTGTCCACACCGAGTGAGATCGTGCAACGATTTAAGTTTAATTCTCGGAACAGACAGCCAAACGAGACTGTCGCGGATTATGTTGCGGTGCATTGTGAACTCGCTCAACATTGCAATTATGGAGACAAGTTACAAGAGATGCTCCGGGATAGGCTGTTGTGTGGAATTGAGGCAGATGGAATACAGCGTCGGTTGTTGGCTGAAGCGGAGCTGACTTTTGAAAAAGCGCTGAAGCTCGCGCAAGCAATAGAGACTGCGAATAAATACGTGCTGGATTTACAATGTCAAAATAAGACGTCCGCGGACGTACACGTTAAACAGTCAACACAGACCGTGCTCAAGTTTGAAGCAAGGAACAAACGGGCGCATGAAGAGCCGCGCCCTTACTGCTACAGATGCGGTGGTGATCACAAACAGCAGGAGTGTCGTTTTCTGCAAGAGCAGTGCCACAAGTGTGGTAAGACAGGGCATATTAGAAAAATGTGCAGAGTTGGCTTGCCCTCCACCAAGTATAAGCCTAAGGGGGGAGGGGGAAATTACAAGCAACAGCAGTCCAGCACAGAAAAACATAGATCAGCTCATCACATTAGTAACACAAAGGAAGCCACTGCCAGTGAAAGGCAAGAAGTTTTCACTATGTACAGCGTGGTAGAAACTCAGATTCCAAGAGTGTCTCCAATCACCATGCTTTTAAAAGTGAATGACACGGTGGTAGATTTTGAAGTGGACACATGCTGCAGTGTCACTATAATGTCCAATACATAATATGCCAAGTTAGGGAGTGTGGGCAAACTCCCGGAGCTGAAGGATTGTTCTCTTAGCCTGAAAACTTATACAGGTGAGTCAGTAAAAATACTGGGGGCCACAGATGTAATTGTTCAGCATGGTAATCAGGTTAGAGAGCTTCCTGTGGTGGTGGTGTCTACCGATGGACCAAACCTTTTGGGCCGGGGTTGGATTGAAGAGCTAGACATATGTTGGATTACGGTGAATCAAGTAACCACAGAGTCAATGACACTTCAGGAAGTGTTGACCAGACATGAAGCTGTGTTTAAAGAGGGCTTAGGGACATGGACAGGTCCCCCAGCAAAAATCCATGTAAACAAGGATGCGGTGCCAAGGTATTATAAGCATAGGCCGGCACCTTATGCTCAAAAAAAAAGGGGAAGTGGAGTTAGAGCGGTTACTCAAAAATATAGTAAGCTGGATCTCAGTCATGCATGTCAACAAGTGATCTTGGATGAGGAGTCTAAAAGATACGTAACGCTTGGTGTGGCTTCCAGTCCTGCCATTTTTCAACGAATCATGGAGGGGTTACTACAAGGTATCCCTGGGATCGCGATATACCTCAATGACATTCTCATTATAGGCTGGGACAATCAAGAACATCTGCACACAATGGGCCTCATTTACGAAACGAACGTACGACCGAAAATTGGGCGTACGGTCGTTTCTACGCAAAACTTGGAATTTATCAATATGGATGTGAGCGGTGGCTACAATCAAATCTCACGTCAGGTCTGAGCTCGTGTACGCAAGGTTTGATATAGGGTGACGTCCGTGTACGCTTTACCCTTTTGATAACTGAAATGAATGATGACAAATAGAAAGATTAATTTTTTTTTCGTTTAGTATAACAAATCTAAAAATGAATTTCGATGCGATTACTTATTTTCATTACATGAATAAAGTACTTATTTTCTATTAAATAGGCCTATTTATATGATCATTTAATTGTTTGAAATTACAAAGTGAATGGGTGCTTTGGTGTAAAAATAAAATACTTTCAGGACATTTTAGGCAACTTCTGAGAGAATTTATGACAATTAAAATGCACAATTAAAAGTAAAACATTTTAACTACAATAATCAATATAATTACAAGCAATAGGTAAGTTTACCTATTTGCATGGTGATTAGGTTATATGCTAATTCTGTCACCTATTTAAACAACATGTTTTGACTGTCATCAAACATCGGCAATGGCAGATCTGGCTCTGTTAGAGGACCTTTATGTGCCCCTAAGACGCGAAAGGGTTTTTCTGGACCGCAGGGATCTTTTTATGGAGAGTGATGAGTGGCTTCTAAGTCGCTTTCGTCTCCCAAGGCATCTCCTTGTACAATTGTGCCACGACCTGGAACCTCAGTTAAGGAAAGAAACCCAGCGTTCACATGCCATTCCTGTGCCTGTGATGGTGCTCTCAGCTTTGGTTTTTTTGGCCACCGGGACCTTTCAGCGGGAGATAGGTGATAGATCTGGGATTTCACAGCCAACATTTAGCAGAACTATGCCAGCAGTGTTGGCAGCTATGAAGTCATTTTTTCGCCGGTATATACAATTTCCCTATGATGATGGTCAGCAGTCTGTCATTAAGAGATAATTTTATGAGATTGCTGGGTTTCCTAATGTGGTTGGTGTAATTGACTGTACTCATGTGCGGTTAAAGGCACCATCCATGAATGACTATGAATTCATCAATCGCAAAAATTATCACTCAAACGTGCAAATAATTTGTGATGCCAAACTATCCATACTAAACATGGTGGCCTGGGGGGACGCACGATTCTTTTATTCTTCAAAATAGCAGTGTTGGGACTAAGTTACGGGAGGGCGCACTGCAGGGCCGGAGTCATCTCCTTGGTGAGTAACTACTGCTTCAATAATTTTAAAGTATTGCAATGACTTAACTTTTGGGTTTGGTTAAATAGGAGATAAAGTGTATCCCCTTACGGAATACCTTGTTACCCCACTGGCAAACCCTGCAACAGAACAGGAACGCAGGTTCAACACTGCGCACATACGCACACGAGCCACAGTGGAGCGCTGCATCGGGCTGCTTAAGGGCAGATGGCTCTGTCTTGGATCAGCGGGGGGGACGCTACTGTACACACCGCAGAAAGTCTGCGACATCATCCTTGCTTGTGGGGTTTTGCACAACATCGCTCAGAGTAACGGGGTGCCATTTGATGTTCAGATGCTGCAAGAAGAACGTATGCCCAGAGAGCCGTGCAGCACAACCTCCTATGAGGGCATTACAAAGACGTCAAGAACTCATTTATCGCTTCTAAAATGCAGTTGTTTGTTTGACAACTGGCCTATTGTAATGAAAACACAACACATGCTTTAATGTTGTTGTTTTTTTATTATTATTTGTGCGACGTTCGTTTCAGGTTTTCATTTATCTGTTTTAATGTATCGTTTATTGCTAGAACTGAGCGATTGATTTCAGTGATCGTCTGACATATTTCAGTTTGTTTCCCCAGCACCTCAGCGGTCAGAACCCAGGGTCGTGGTCTTGGAACAGTTTGGAGGGTGGAAGACACGCGCATTGGTTCACAGCTCGAGGTTGCCTGGCTTTGTGTGGCAGGCTCCAGGCTGGTTTGTGGGGGCTGAGTACCGCTGGTACTTGCCTCTGACAGATCTGAAAGATAATAAATAAGTGAAACAAATGAAACTGTGCATGCTTGATTTAAGCCACCTGAAATGCAAGATTAGCAGCATTAGATTTTAAACCTTTCTCCTGGATAGAAACATGTTCATCTGTGTCTCCTCTGCCACGTATTCCCGTGATTGAGGCAGACCCGATGAGCGCGGCCACACTCTTCAGTCGGAGTCAGAACAATAGGGTCTGTCTGGCCTCCTCCAGTCTGCGTGGTGGTGCGTTTTAGGGCCGCAATACGCTTTTTGGTCGCAAGCTTTAGGTCGGACCATTTTTTTTTTTCACCTAAATGAACAAAATTGTATCATCATTTTACATTTGCACCGCAAAAATGATCAGCCTAATTTATCTACATTCGTTTTTACATGAACACAATGTACTGTAACTCAACAAAAGTTCTTTAAGACTGAAGTCTTTAATTTTGTTTAAATTTAAATGCATTATACAACCAAAGTGTATGTTATAAAGCAACAATACTTTCAGTGTAAAAATTAAGTGATACAATAATATATTTTTTAAATACTTGCGGTGATATATAACAAAATATAAATATGCAATAGATGTCCAATAAAAAAAATATCCAAACCTCAGCTGGTGTTCGGTTGACTACGCCAACGCTATTGACCGCAGCAGTTATTTCTCTCCAAACTGCATTTTTTCGGCTTCCTTTCACTCTGCTTTTCAAGCTGCCGAACAATACAAGCCGAACAATACAAGTACAATACAAGCTTCTCTTCTGGCTCTCAACGGAGGCGGTCGCTTTCTCTCCCCGTCCTCACCCTTATCTTCCCTGCTTTGCTCCCTTGTCTCGTGAGAGACTCTCTCTGCACTGCTCTCCAAACTAAAATATTATGGATTAACTGGTGTCTTAATGCAATTGACACTATCGAAACTTGGGTTTCGGGGAACCTGACTGCCCTGACGGAACGTTCGCAGCGGGCTATACGATGGCACGTGGGAGAGGTGGCGAATCCTGTGTCTTGCGGCTCTTTCCGTGGAGGACATTGATATCTACCTATTCGGAACCATGATAACAGGTATTTTGCTGATTGGATTAGGCTTTGCCCTGGGTTATCGAAGAATTCAGAAAACGGGAACAGCTGTCCAAAGCCCCACAAGGCTGCCCGTATGATTGAAGCTGTGGGAAGAGCGGTCAGCATTGAGACTGAACTATAATCGCAATATGGATTCTACCAAGGAGAAGTTCACGGCTTTACAAAGGGAAATTGATTAAAATGGAGACCAAAATGGTCAAAATGGACAGAGAGTAGCCTGCAAAAATTGGAATGTTTACTCGCCCCAAAGACAAAACAATCTTATCTTTTTCTGGCTCCCCTACAGTGGCCTTGGCAAGGCTGTTGCTGGAATAAACCCCGGGAGTGCAATGCAGTGAGACACTCCCGCGTTCCTCCCCCACCCTACAGACATTACAGACATTGCCCCCCCCCGACCATTCGCCTCTGTTCGCTTCGATCCGCTGGCCTGGTCAAGCGGGTCTGACCAGCGCCGGATCAGTGGCTGCGGGATCAGATGGCTGCTTGCTGGGCCGGATTCACTTCCCCTGTGGCTATGTCGTGTATGTGCTTTTGTGTTGCTGAGGTGTTTTTCCTGTTCTCACACTGTACTCCCCAAGGAGCATAGTCTGGGGATTATTTTTTTCTCCTCCCTTTCCTCATGTAAATGCTGTATTTTTCTTCAATTCTACTTGCATTTCACTACTGATTATACTTATATGATTGTGTATGTGACGAATAATAAAGAACCTTGAACCTTGAAGTTGGTTCGACTGAACTTGCGAGGTTAAAGTTTTAATTTCTACATCGGAAAAATTCCTCTTTTTGGCCGGATTACGTTTCTCCATGTCGCAAAATCTAGGGGCGAGGCATCACTACCCTGAATTTATAGGGGCGTGACATGTAAATTACGATCGATTTCAGCCGCCGGATTTATCAAGGTGCGATCATTCGTACGATGAGATTGGCAGCATACGAATGTTTGATGAATCACACGTGAACCTTGTCGTAAGCTGATTTGTGCGCTCGAATCTGCGCTCGTTTCTACGTTGGATTGATACATGAGGCCCAATGAGTGAGGTTTTGAAGCGGCTGTAGGATGGCGGACTGAGGCTAAAAAGAGAAAAGTGTGCTTTCATGCAGTGAGAGGCAGTGTTTTTGGGCCATAGAGTGGAATATACAGGTCTTCATCCACTTTCAAACAAAGTGGAAGCTCTGCAAAAAGCACCTGCTTTGTCACTGCAGAAATGTCACTGAATTGAAAGCATATCTTGGATTGCTTAACTACTGTTATGGAATTTTTCCTTTTGGACATTAATCTTTAGTGAAACTTAGATTTCAGATGTATGCATTATATGTTTTCTCACTCGTAGTTAGAAAAGCATTCTGTGTGTGGTGATTTACTATGATTGGGAAGTGAGAGAGGTAAGGAAATGCAGATGGTCAGGGGGTCAAGGAGGCATTTGCCTCCCTTTTCTGTATAACCATTAATAGATAAACAAACTGGTATCTCTCCTGTAGGGGAGGGAAGAAATAGGGCCTTGAGGGAAAAGGACTATAAAACAGGTGGCACTGTGACTCTCTCTCTCTCTCTCTCTTTTCCTGACTGACTCACAGCTATGTGTGTTAGTGCACGAGGGATCTTCTCTTGCAAGGGAATAAATACTTTATTACTATAATTTGGACTCAGAGTTGTCTCTTACTCAGTGATGATGTTTGTTAGAAAGAAATTGCCAACAATTTGGTGTCAGAAAGTGGGATTCCTTGGACGTGACTTCTGGACCTGACAGCGGACGGAGGCTGATCACCTTGGAGCTGAAAGTTCCAACCCTACCTCGCAAAAAAGATTGAGAGACGAGGGACCGTTCCGCTGTTGGGACCGGAGGGATCGACCACTGGAATCAAAAAGAACCCAGGTGGCACAAAACGACATCTCTGGTAAGAAACAATTAAATTCAATTTAATTAGGGGGGAAAGAGTGAAATTGAACCATATTGGCTGAAAACAGTTTCTGTGGTAGAGTAATCTGGGCACGAACGTTCAGATTAGGTAACCTGAGATTAACTTGAGATCTGTACGGATCAAGAGGGTTTCAAACAGGTACCGAGGACTCTGGGCACGAACGTTCAGATAGGCAACCTGAGATTAATTTGAGATCTGTACAGATCAAGATAGGTTTCAAACAGGTACCGAGGTTAATTGGGGTTAGGAAAAAAATCGAAAGATTTTGGTAAATCACAATTAAGAGGGCACTGATAGTGCAACCCGATCCGATTGCGGGATAAGAGAAAATCGGATCTGCTGGAGACGTCTAGCAGATTAAAGAAGCGCGCGTGAGCAAATCCACAGAAAGCAGAAAACAGCCAGTATGGGGATGTCTCAGAGCAAGCTTGTGAAATATGATACACCGGTGTACTACCAAATTGAACAAATATTATGGTCAGAAATGTATGCAAGATATTGAAAAATTAATCAAGCATCATGATTTTCCCAAAGAGGGAACATTGAGCCTCACAAGACTGAAAGTGGTGAGGGACTCAGTTGAACAAGGTAGCGACAAACAACCAGATTGTTGTTGCAAATGTGTTAAACATGCATGTTAAAAATGTGAATAGAAGTAGATTGTTGGCTCAAGGAAGCGGATAAAAGAGAAAAAATGAAAAGTGTGAAAGTCTATCTGTATGCGTGTCTGCACCACCAGAACCGATTAACTCACAGTATGTTTGTGTATGTTTGTGTTTCCCACATGAAAATACGGTGAGTTCGGCACCGCCAGAATACAAAAAACACATCTACCCAATGGCTTAGCTGGAGTGCACTGAAATTCGACCCCGACCTCACTGTTCTCCGCCAAGACAACCGCAGCTGAATGAACAAGCACAAGCAGCGCGGGGCGCTGAATGAGAGGGGGAGAGAGAGATGCAGCTGGCTGTTGTACAGAGCAAGCAGCGCGAGAGGCAGCGCAAGAAATGTGGACTGTGTGTGCAAGTAATGAACATGACTTTTCTGGCTGCACGAAGTACAGGTTGTGCAAGAACGATGGACACTGGGCACAGGATTGTCCAGAGGCGCGTAAGGCGGATTGAAACGAGAGGAACGGAGAACAGGAGAGGAGAGGGCGGGTGACAGGCATTCAGCCAGCTGCGAAAAAGGGAAGTAAAAATTTATTGACACACACACACAACACGCTCACATACACTGATTCAAATACTGCTCTCTGCAATGAAGAAATGCTTGCAAACCCTTTATGTGTGATTGTTGAAGTTTTGAATAAGGCTATCTGCAATGAAGAAATGCTTGCAAACCGTTTATGTGTGACTGCTGAAGTTTTGAATAATGCTGATGAATGAACCAAGAATGACGGATTTAGTGTTTGAAAGCACGTCCGCGTCAGGGCATATCATTTCAGAAAATTATACTGTGCCGTTGAAATGTGAGACGGAGGGGGGCAGGGCATTGAAAACATGCGTTTTTGTGCTCTGAAACCTGTCCGGTTCCGTTAATGGCCAGGGATCTAATGTGTAAATTAAATCTGAAACTCACTGCTGGCCCGTTTGGGATTTATTGAAGAGAAACAGCAGATGAGTTGTGCAAAATTTTAGCCACAGTGGGCATACGAGTGGCAGATAAGAGATTCTGATTGGGCACAAATGATTTTGAAATTGGCAAAGATCGTACAGTATCAGCTGACACAGAAAGTATGTTGCCTGACAGATTGCATTTATTGATATATGCATATATCAATATGAGGAAGAGTGGTTTAACGGGGCAGAAAATGAGACAATAAGGTTTGATAAGATTTTCTGAAATGAAAATGTGTGTGTGCTTTCAGCTTGCCTGTCAGAAAAAAAACAAATTCAGCTGTATTTGATAACAGGGGAAGTCTGCGCCACGCTTATCAGTGACCAAGGCCACTGGGCTGCTTTAGGCCTGTTTTGAGGAAAATGCATGACAGCCACAGAAGGGCTGAAAAGGGAAGAGGGGAGAAACACATTGCAGTATATAGATTATTTATTGATTTATGCACGAGATGAGGTTACGTGCGTGGCTGACACTGTAACTCTCTTGAACCACCTGGCGAGAGAGGGTCACAAGGTCAGTCTAACAAAGCTGCAGTTTGTGAAGCAGGAAATAACTTTTTTGGGTCATACTATAACACCAAACAGTAAAGCTATCTCTGAGAAACGAATAAAAGCTATCAAAAATGTACCAAGACCAGTAACAAAGAAACAATTGTTATCATTCTTGGGAATGTGTGCATATTGTCGAACGTTTTATTCCAAATTATGCATTTCTTGAAAAGCCCTTGAGAGCCCTGACAACAGGGAAAGGGCTGAGGTCATGTGACAAGATTGAAAGGCCTTTTACACAGATGGTAGACGAAAAAACATGGATTTATGAGTTCAGTGCGCTTGCAAACCCATGGGGACAGATTAAGACCAATCGCATATTTTTCAACAAAGCTGAGAGCTGTGGCAGCTGCAGAGCTGGCTGTACTGGCTTCAAGGGAATTTGTGGGGTATTCTGATTTGACTCTGATGGTCCCACACGCAGTCTCCATGATTTTGCAAGAGCAGAGAACATCACATTTATCAACAGCCTGATGGCTGAGGTATCACACGATTTTGCTTGACATGCCAAATGGAACAGTGAAAAGATGCACAACTTTGAATCCTGCCACACTCCTCCTTACAGAGGAGGATGGGAAGGAACACCAGTGTTGTCTATCAGTGTTGGGACAGGTGTGTACACCACGTCCAGACCTGTTGGACACACCTTTAGAGAACTGTGACAATGTCCTCTTTGTGGATGGGTCGGCGTCCAAAGATCCACAAACAGGCTTGAATAAGGTTGGTTTCGCGGTGACCACTGAATTTGAAGTCGTAAAGTCTGGCAAATTGCCATCAAATTATTCGGCTCAGGGAGCTGAATTGGTTGCTCTGACAGAGGGTGTAAACTTATGGCAGACAAATGTGTGACAATTTACACAGACTCGCGTTATGCTTTTGGGGTCACGCACGACTTTGGGGCACTTTGGAAGCACAGAAATTTTTTGAGGTCGGATGGACATCCGATATTAAACGCATCTCTTGTGTCTGAGCTTTTGGAGGCCATTCTTTTACCAGACAAGGTCGCGATCTGTAAATGCGCAGCGCACACTAACGATAAAAGTTTTATCTCCACAGGAAACGTGAGAGCAGACGCGGCAGCGAAGGCCGCGGCAGCACAGGAGACAAAAGAAACGACTTGTGCTTTAGTATCTGTGACTAACCCTGATATTTCACCTTGTTTACAAAGTTTGCAGTTCCACAGGAGCAGAAAAACAACAATGGAGGTCATCTGGCTGCAGCCTCAAGGGGGGTGTATGGATGAGTGTTGATGACATTCCTTGTTTGCCCAAACACTTCTTTCAGCATTATGCTAAGTTGACACATGGGTTGGATCATGTGTCAAGGGGGGGTATGATAATGCAGATGAAGGAATTATGGTTTACAAAGGGGTCTACAGTGTTTGCTGAAAATTTTTGCAAAAGATGTGTCACTTGTAACACACACAATGTGGCTAGGGGAATAAAAACACCCTTGGCATCTCAACCAGCACCAGCAGGTCCATTTGAATATCTAATGATGGATTTCATTGAATTAACCCCTTGTGGGAAACAGAAACACTGTCTGGTGATGGTTGACATGTGGTCAAAATGGGTTGAGGCCTTCCCAACCTCGAAACAAGATTCGGCAGCAGTGACAAAGGAAGAAAAAGAAAAATATTTTTCCAAGAAAAATCAGTTCTGACAATGGCAGACACTTTGTCAATGATGCAATAAAGCAGGTGGGTCAGTTCTTGGGAATTGACATGAGAACACACTGCAGCTACGCGCCCTCATCAGGAGGGCAGTAGAGAGACAGAACCAGACAATTAAGAACAAATTAGCGAAATGCTGTGAAGAGACGGGTCTGACTTGGCTTAAAGCCCTCCCAATTGTACTGATGTACATGAGAATGAGAAAAAGAGTGAAAACAAACCTGAGCCCATTTGAAATTTTGTTTGGTAGGCCACCATTCATGGGCATAGAAGGGGGTAAACAAGGGCTGCCATCAACGGATGTGTGTGAAAATGACATGTTGAATTACTGCAAGGAAATGTCTTGTCTGTTGTCAAATATTTCTGTGCAGGTAAAAGCTGAAGGTTGCTGAGACATTCCTGCACGAGGTCAGACCTGGTGATTTCGTGGTGATTCGTGATCACAGGAGAAAGAGCTGGAAATCGAAAAGGTGGCTTGGGCCTTTCCAGGTGCTTCTGGTGACGCACACGGCGGTGAAGGTCGCAGAGAGGGCTACGTGGGTGCACGTAAACCATTGCAGGAGGGTGCCGCCCATTGCGGAGGCGGAGCAATCGCTGGAGGAGGTTCAACGCGAGTGTCAATAAATGCTAAGATCCAGTTTGAAAAAGCCCTTGCATTGCAGCTGTGTGTTTAGGCGGAACCAGATATCAGCAGCAAGGAGGGGACTGAAGGGAGGAGGCAACTTTGATTGCGCAACCGGAATACGGGTGGACATCGTAATCAACAGAACAGATAAGACTCTTGGTGCTTCGAAAACAGCACTTTCTCACATTCTTTGGTCATAACAGCACTTTTGATTCAGACTAACTGAGAGAATGGAGCGTCCAAGGCCGTGGCACCCATTCAGAGTGCCAGGAATGTGTGGCCTGTCTAAGACCATATGTATAATGACTTTGTTGTCAGTAACAATTTGCTTGGTAATACTACACTTCACAAAAGGTCTGAAGGTGTTACCAACAGGAGATCAGACCAACAATATGATGACACAAGTAGCGGAAGTTACAGTGAAATGTGTTAATTGAGTTATGATGTTTCTATTTTCTTCCTGAGAAGGATTGAAATGTAAAGAAGGTTAAAAGCAGCAGTTATCCGTGTACGAGAGGACGTACAAGGAGAGGGGTTGAAACTGAGGGATTTTTTACATACTTTTAATATTTACATTTTATATTACAGAAGTAACTCAACAGTGATAAATTGATATGTTTATTTCCTACTATGAACTATACTTTTTCTTGTTTATACTATGGTGACTGAGGGTTCGGTTTAACCGAGAGTGCGACAGCAGTGTCTGTCCATTTAGCCCGGCTATAGAATAAGTCTTTACTTTGCTTGCTAAAAACATTTAGGGTCTGTCCAAAACAAAAACAGCCTAAGCATTTTTCAAATTTTCAAAAACTTACTTCACAGGTTCAAGAAGAGTGATCATTTATGTGAAAATCAGAGATGAAGAGTATAAGTGTGATTTAATGGCTTGAACTTGTATTTATTATTATTTACTATCATTATTACAATGTTTGATTAATCAGTTATCAGAGAATGATAAACAGGGAGGAATTGTTATGGAATTTTTCCTTTTGGACATTAATCTTTAGTGAAACTTAGATTTCAGATGTATGCATTATATGTTTTCTCACTCGTAGTTAGAAAAGCATTCTGTGTGTGATGATTTACTATGATTGGGAAGTGAGAGAGGTAAGGAAATGCAGATGGTCAGGGGGTCAAGGAGGCATTTGCCTCCCTTTTCTGTATAACCATTAATAGATAAACAAACTGGTATCTCTCCTGTAGGGGAGGGAAGAAATAGGGCCTTGAGGGAAAAGGACTATAAAACAGGTGGCACTGTGACTCTCTCTCTCTCTCTCTTTTCCTGACTGACTCACAGCTATGTGTGTTAGTGCACGAGGGATCTTCTCTTGCAAGGGAATAAATACTTTATTACTATAATTTGGACTCAGAGTTGTCTCTTACTCAGTGATGATGTTTGTTAGAAAGAAATTGCCACAACACTACTACCACAGGTTGCTGCCAAACTTGTCAACCTGGCTGGCCCCTTTACATAACCTTTTACGAGAAAGCGTAAAATGGCATTGGGGTAGTGAACAACATGATGCGTTTGAGAAGTCTAAACAACTCATTCAGTCTTCTGAGGTGCTTGTTCATTATGATACTCAAAAAGACCTCATCTTGGCCTGTGATGCATCTAGCATTTGGAGCTGTTTTGTCACATCGAATGGTGGATGGTAAAGAGAGACCCATTAGTTTCATGTCCATAACTCTCACTCCTGCAGAACGCAACTACTCGCATCTCGACAAAGAGGGGCTCGCTGTTACTTTTGGAATTCAGCATTTCCACAAGTATCTGTTTGGTAGAAAGTTCACAATTTGCACAGATCACAAACCGCTGTTATCGCTTTTCAGCGAAAGGAAAGCTGTTCCGCAAATTGTGTCACCACGAATTCAGAGGTGGGCAGTTATGATGCAGGCTAATGAATACATTATTGTTTACAAGCCTGGGAAGGAGCATACCAACACTGATGCCTTGAGTAGGTGTTCTGTTCCTGACATGCCTTAGAAACAGGTTCAGAGGACCGAATATTACTGATGGAGGACATTCCTTTGGTAACAGCCGAGAATGTTCACCCCTGCAC